>KB671722.1:94158-118705 GCA_000349105.1 Anopheles epiroticus
CCCAAACACTTGGTTCGCTGCGGTACAAACAACGACCTCTGCCGTGTTGTACTGTCGCCGTTTTGTGCAAACATTATCGAATGTGTAGCGGTGATGTAAATCGAGCTCAGCGTGTTCAGCGTGTGTACCGCGTTCTTCCTTCCTTCGCTCACTCGCCAATTATAGCTTGTCCGCATTATACTTACCGATGGGCTTGTGCAATCGCTTCCAACCTTCCTGCCAGACCCACACGAGCCAAACACAGGCGACTCACCGTCGGCAAACGCTCGAAAAACCACGTCCATCTGCTCAGTATGGAATGAGCTTAGAGGTCCAGCAGTTGAGCGTATGTCGTGGTCATCCGCACACGGGCAGAAGGGGCTCAGGAAGAAAGTTTCGTCCCTATCGAGGACATAAGGCGAGGACGAAAATGGCGGATGTAGGTAGGGAGGGGAGGAGGGGTAATGATGGCGTAGTCGTTCGCCATTGAGGACGGTTAGTTTTGGTTGGCCTTTGAAATAAAAATCTTGAGTGTACGGTTACTGGACCGACGGTTCAGCTACCATCCGGAAAACACAACCTCAAGGTAAGGGCATTTGCCTGAAGAGATGGCGATGTGGGCGATACCTTGGAATGAGAAAGAGGAGCGCGGAATACCTGTACATCTTCTGAATTAGTTTGTAGTTCCATGCGGTCTATTATTACAGACAGGCCGTTCGGAGCCTGTCATTGTTGGGAGTTTAAGATCGGTCACCCCGAAGCCCCTAGCATAGACCTGTTGCCGTTTGATATCCTCACGTCCAAACCCCCAGAATGGTTGGGGTAAAGTAATCCCGGAGGCACTACGAAAATAAGCCAAACGTTTCATGCAACGTCAAAAGCAAAAGCCCACTGTGTCAGTACTTCGGTTGGAATTCCCTTTTCGCACCGGCAGGGTGATGGTGATGCATCCGACAGCTCGCAAACTTCACCGCGAATTGCTGGAATCGGACTGATTTTAACAAACCCGTACCGCCGGCAGGCAGCTTTCACCGTCTTGGGTGAGCGGTTTAACAAAATCTTCCTTCCCTCCTACGTAAAAGCTGACACGAACCGCTGAGCGACGATGGGTGATGAGAATCGGAACCAGGCTTGGAATTTTGCGTAAGTCTTCCGCATGTTTGTAGTCGTCGGCCAGGAAGCACCAGCCTCACCTGGTGTGTGCGTAGGCACCAGGCAACAGCTAGCCAGACTAAGTGGAATTCATTAGTGGCCTATTGACTCTGGACGGTCCCCGAACCGATACCGAGCACCCGCCGGGGGGCATATTTACAAAATTGATGGCTGCTCATGACACCCTCCTGTCACTGTGGCCATTGCCATGTCACGGGAAACGCCGAGAAAGTGCATTCGATACAACCTTCTGCTGCATCAATTCTCGGTACGGTGCGCTCACGTATCTCTCTCGCTCTCTCTCCCTCTATTTCCCTATCTCTCTCTTTCTTTTTCAGGCTGGGCAGCATTCCCCCCAGTTTTTCCAGGCAACATTTCCCAGTATCGTTTCGTGTGCCCGGGCCTGCCGCTTTACCGTACGGTACGGATGTGCGGTTCCAATCTGCAACCGAGCGTAATGGGAATTGCTCAATTATGAGGTTAAAGAAATTGCCATTCTGCACCACCAGAGATGACGATACTGTTGTGTGACGCCGTCGTCGTCGTCGTCCTCGTCGCAGGCTCTGGTGAGAGCCAAGCATGACTACAGGGGTGACTACTAAAGCTAACAGAGGCGGCAGGTAGCATATATAAGAGGAAGAGAAAGAAAGCTAGTAGAGAGAGATAACGCAACAACAGCACAACGCCTAACAGCGATGCCTCCACTAGATGCTTCCTGTTTCGCAAAAACCGAGCGGTGCCGTGTACGTACCACGTCAAGCTGTCAAAAAGCGAGCCGGATAGAGAGAGAGAGAGAGAGAGAGAGAGAGAGAGAGAGAGAGAGAGAGAATAGAAAATGGTCGCGGCCGTACCCGGGGCAAATCAGCAGTTTCATCACGTTTGAAGATATTTTCAAGACATTATTAGATTTTCCTGTAGGCTTTACTTATCGTTAATAATTCCCTTCGGAACACCGGAAACGCTTTTCCGCGGCAACAAAAGCAAGGACAGCAAAAGCGGCACTGGGGCGCGGGTATTTCTGTGTCTGGGGCAGCTCGTCTCGCCTCGTGCGAGTGAAGGCGATCCCGATTTAGCATTCTTCTCTTTCCACGCAAAAGGTGGGCTTTTGTCCTTGCATGGTAGGTGGATAGAAGGGGCTGGTAGTGGGCAGGAAGAGGGTGGAGACGGTTGAGCGAAGTGTGTACACTAGCAGAAACCCCTTCGGGTTTTGAGTTCCGGGTGCGGATCTCGGCGAAATTGCCGCCGAGATCCGGGAGATACGATCGCTAGTGATGACTCCCCATCGTTGATTGAACCGTTCCGGGGCAGGAAATGGGCCGGAATTTAAAGACGTCAGCATGCATGCTGGGGCAGCCGAGGCTTATGTCTTTGAAGCGCACAAAGATTCTCACGGCTGAAAAGGCTAACCAAACTCCACGGGGCGCCAAAAACACTTTCCACTTGTAGACGCAATCCACCAAGGTGCCAATTCGGCGCGGTACACAATCAGGCTACTTCTACCACCTGGACGCGCTACCAAGGGTGAATACAAATTTCATCACAATTTTCTCAATTTTCCACGTGCTTCGATGGCGCGAAGACGCTACGTAACGCACACCTTTCGCGCACGCACCGGTTTGCACAATCCGCCGTTGGGATAACTCAAAAACACTATGGTTTTCTGTCTTGCCGGTCAGCCTGATCGCAAGCTTCCCTGGTGCGGAACGTGTAGGGATGAAAACGGAAACATCATTCCATCCGCGAACGTGGGTGACACGTTCTTTGCGGTTACGGCAACAGCTCCTGTCGAAATTTCCTTTCGCGTGCCAACACCGCCGGGATGTATGCAATCGTGTCATCGCGTTTGCAGACGTGTGTTGGCGTGCGAGAAAGTGGATGATTTGTTTTCCTGTTGGGAGGGAGGTAAAGCTTTTGCATCTTCCTTAAAACGCATCCATTTCAACACGCATTTGACTTCTGCCTCGGCATAAATGGGCCCACCTTCCGAAGACTTTCCAGTTGAATGATGCGGAAGGAGTAAAGCCGCAAGACCCCGAACCTATTAACGCTTTCTTTCTTATCACCCGCACATATTGCAGCTAGCATGATGCATAGTGTGGTGCAGGGCCACTTATCAACATCTTAACTCAATTAAGCTGTTGCGTAGAATGCAGCAATGCTGCCGTGCTAATACGGCACCCAGCGCACACCGAAACACACAAGACCGTCACCGCTGTCAACGCGTTAGTGATGTACCACTTCTATGCTGCTGAATGATTTTGACTTAAGGTGCTGGGGTCTTTCGTTGTACGAAACATACAATACGTATTTTGTCATTTGAACGTTATTTGGCGTTCCACAACACAAAGAAATGTTTTACGCAGCAATTACGTATGGCAATGTGTAAGCAGCTGATGTACCAAATGCTGCGATGTGATAGGATTGAATATATTTCGAATTCGGAATGGGTTATTTGGAACAGATAGAGCTTAGTTTTAAAAATATTAGCACAGTTTTTGAGCAGAAAGATAAATGTTTCTTTTTTAATTTTTTTTAACTTTTTGGTGAACTCTTTTAGATACATCTAGCAGAACCAGTGTCTAGCTATAATGTGATAAGTTACATTTCAACTATTGTTCTTCAATGAGTCTTAAACTCATGGCAGGCAATTTCCTTTAAACCCGGGATCGATGAAGCGTAATCTTAGTCTGCACCAGTGGCAGCTATCAGTACAATTTTTCAGAGATACATTGAAAATCAAAATATTCAGTCAATTTGATACGGCTGAAAGGCTAAGCAGAACGAATGATATATCAATAAATCGAATTTATAAGTTTTTCTTAGAAAAACAAAGTTTTAACCAAAAAAATAGAATTTCACATTTTTAGAATAACGTAGTTCCGCTAATCGTCAATAAATGGCGCAAGCGAAGATTACATTTGCAAACATGTATTCGCCAATTATGCTAATAAATGCCAATTGATTCACCGCAGCTATCGCTGTTTTATTACGTGTCAACGATAGCACTTTGGTTCCAATTGATCGCCACCATCCCTCACTTGAATTCGATGTTGAATTAAACGCTCCTGCCACGATTGTCATTAACTGTGTCCCTAAAAAAAGAGTTCTACTTCGCTCCTACTGACATACCGTAAGATCAAGAGAATAGTATCATACTTTGACGAATCTTTACATAGCTCAAATGTTTATACTTATCCCAAAATTGTGTTTATCCCAAAATTGTTTTGACAGCTTTCGCTAACTACTAATTGATTGCGCTAGTTTAGAAAAAGATTACGCTCAACCGATTATGCGTCATTGATCCACGCTTTTTTTTTTAATTTCGATTATTGGGTGTAAATTCCAAAAATATTTAGCATCTTCTGGTAACTGTCAACACATTGTACCAGTTAAGACCAGGACGCTCATCCATACACCATGTCACACCGGTTATTAACACCACAACGGTCATCTCTATGATTGTTCATTTAAAAAGCAAGCATTGACGATTTGCATTCGGATGTGTAATCTTGGCATGCACTGGCAAGATCTGTACGCAGTTAGTGGAAACTTCTCACCAATGTAATCAATCCGAAAACAATATTGAAAATAATTTTGGGTTCTCGAGCTCTCGGCGAGTACTTTTAATGACAGGTTGAAATTAGAAACAAAGACCAGCAAAACATAGCCAGAATTGTCGGTCTTTCTTCGTTTTGTGTGATATGCGTTATTTGAAGACAAATAAATGGTCAAACAATGTGTTGCTGTGATTTGCACCAGTCGCCTTCTTGTTGTGTTCATGTTTTGACGGTGCATGAAGCGTGTATTTTAAATTTCGGTTACCGTCCGCTAATAGCACCTGTGTAGATGAAGATTACTGACCTTAATTAGCGTTGTCGATCCCAGCTTTAATACCTTCATTTAACTTTAAGACCTCCATTTACCATTTACAAGTAAAAATATATCATCAGTTCCACCAACCGATCGTGAGCTCTAGTCAAATTCAGCTATGAGGCTGATGGACAGATCCTGCATAGGAAAAATTGTTTCAAAGTCCTGGGCATGCTTAATGACTCTAGAGTGTCGTGACGAGGTACTACCAAAAGTTTGGGAATATATCAAACATCACGAGAGAGTTCCGCAATTCCCTATATATGAAAACGTTATACTACTCGTTGGTTCGATCGCTAATGGAGTACGAGAATATTGTGCGATGGCCTTCATCGAATTGGGCCTTGACGAAAGTCGAATCCACCTAACGCAGAGCTACGCGTTTGGCACGGTTGGGTTGGTCCGATCCGAACTCGCTGCACCAACGGGTCGAAATCGCTTATGCTTTCGCGCACCTATTAAACCTACTTGCAACTTACAGATCGAGCCGAACGACTCCCGGTCGCTTGCGTATGGCTCCTACGCGGTAGCTGCGATTCGACCCGCACATCACTAGTTGGCATGTGCTAGTTAGAATGCATCGGTGCTGGGCTACGTTCTCGGTCGCGTAGTCCCGGACCTCGTTCGGCTTGCTATTAATATGGTACGTCGTAATTAGGCTATATGGTACGTCGCCTCAATTCAGTAGGGGAAGCATATGACCCAGGACTGTCTTCGGCAGAAATAGTAACGCGAGTAAGCGTCTCAAGATGTAATTTCCGTTGGTGTTCGTGATTTAGGGCGCCTCGGTGGTCTAATTGGTTGCGGCGTGTCAAACGATCAGGCCCGACGTTGCATCGAATTCTATTCAAATCGCTGCCGTCACCCATAGTCAGGTTGAACTATCTTGCTATGAGTACACTTAGTCACACCACTCCGTACGCAGGATTAACAATCTTGCTATGGATGGGTAGACTCAGTCACATAAAGAGCCAAAGCATTTGGCCAAAGCATTAATTTGGCAAATTACGCTTGCTAGTCTTGTCTTGTCGCTTGCTATGACTTATTTATCATAGTTTTCTTATGGTTACTACAGTACGATATTTTGTACCCATGGATGTAAAAAGCATACAAACGAAAAAAAAAACAATTAAATAATAAAATTCAAGGAATAATCCATAGCTAAAAACGAATGTTTACATAGCAATACGGACTGGTAGTTACTACAAGATAAAAAATAATAATTCAGTAGTGTCGCTTACATACGCGAATACATTTGTGCGTGCATAGAAAATCTTTTGGAAATGAACAAATTGCTATATTACGAAGTTATTCATTTATAATTAATAATCATTTATATGAATTTGAGAAGGTGAATTGCAAACACAAACATCCAATGAAAACAATCTCTCACAACCAGCAGTCACCAGCATGTTAAAATATGAATTAAAATTAATGTAAGTAAATTTTCGTGCTGTGTGCCAGCTATTCAACCAGTCAATAGCTTGAATAACTCGAAAAATATTGACCGAAGGCTGCTCTTGAACGCTACGCTTGAAAACAAATAATTTGAAGAAACCATTTTTGAACAACATATGAGCCTTTAAGTATTTCTTGAATCACTAACAACACCTTACGTTCAACTCACTGTAAAATTCCATACCCGTGAAGGACTGTTCTCCTAACTGTTTCAAAAATTCCCCTCCATGATTGCAAACTTCCATAGTAATGTTGCAATGTTCCGATCAGTATTTGATTATCATATTCATTATTACACCCGTTTCCAGCGACGTTCGAATCGCATGTCGTCAAAATAACCGTTTTCGAGATTCGAGGCAAAATGAACAGTATGATTCAATCACCTCAAATACAAACTCATTCAAAAGAAACGGATTATTTTGGTAATAATAATTCTCAAATTAAATTTAACAAAGAATTAACTCTGAATGTCTTGATAGCCTATAGCTCTAATAATAAGTAAATTTCGTATGCATATTCGTATGCACGCATGTACCAAAAAAGGTAAAAGCCTTTTTTATTTTCCTTCGCAACTCAACGCACTACATCATCAACGCATAAATGACATTGACATTTCTGGGACTACTATCCGTGGAAAACGATTAACCGGTATCACCCCGGTCCCGAACACCCCGGATAATCGACACTCTACTGTATTCCTCACTCTCGCTTCTCATCAGATCTGGACAAAGTTCATGTCTCTCAGGTATACGTGAGTACTGGAACTAACTAGGTCGTATATAGTCCCTATTTCGTATGTAGCAACAAAATTGTAAGATGAAATGCTTTCTCAGGCTAAAGAATGTCTCTATCATTAGCGTAAAATCGTGGAAAACACTCGGCTCCTTGACACGCGTCCATTATGTGTGATTTCCCACCACGCCATGGAAATCGTTACTCATCTAGTTGAAGGTACACTACAATGGTCATTGGACTGTTATTTAATATTCTGCTGGATTCCAGTTCTAGACATTTAGTGACACTAAAAGGGTACAGTTCCGTATTAGAGATCCAATTGGTGTTCGTTCAAGCCCGAATTATGTACCACTTACAACTGTAAGTAAATACATTCAGCCGTTGGATGCCGTCAAAAACATTTGTCTGACAGTATATTAGAAGTTTTCAACATTCTTCAATGTACTCCTAGCTACTATGGACAGACTTGTCTCCTAAGAAGGGTGTTGCTTGGTCGTCAAGCTTATTCGTTATGAAAGCACTACTATCTTACAAAAATTAATGCCATGGACATGCCTCAATTT
This sequence comes from Anopheles epiroticus, assembly GCA_000349105.1. Taxonomy (NCBI): domain Eukaryota; kingdom Metazoa; phylum Arthropoda; class Insecta; order Diptera; family Culicidae; genus Anopheles; species Anopheles epiroticus. The sequence goes on from KB671722.1 coordinate 101,916, forward strand.
TCTATGAATATTCCCTTCGTAAGCCCGACGTTGTATCGAATCCCATTCGGACTCTTTGAAAATCTTCACGACTACATTCCAAGCTATCTTTTTCGTAATAAACAGCATGATCAGGACCAGTGCAACCACTGAAATCTTTATTTGCAAATAGTTCAAAGGTTTTCTGCATGTCGTAGGTATTAAGCGTTCTACAACGTATTAATAATTCGCCTCCAATTACCTCCAGGTAAAGCAAACCTACAACGACACAACCTCCGTTTCTGTGCCATGCAAATTGTATTTCCTCTCTTATTTCCCTCCCCATGGGGAACACCCCCATCCATCTGTGCCGGCAGGATCCTGGGTGAAGTCATATGGAAGCAACATTGACAGCTGGCCCAACGCGGTGTAAGCGTGTAACACCACACAAACACGTAGACATAGTTACGGTAGCAGCACCACCGATTTGCGTTATTTTACGTGTTTCCCTGCTCCACTGTGGGAAAACATCAATGTGAGCAACCGGAGACTGCAAGCCCACGAAAAAGCGGTATCGACGATGAGGGCAGGCAATTGTCTCTAGCGGATCGCGCGCCATCTAGCCCAGCTCCTGTGCCATTTTAATTTTTTTTTCTCGCTTTTCAATGCTTTTTCCCTTCCAGGGTTTTCATTCTACCTCGGTAGCTGTTCCATCAGCCAGAAAACGGTTAGCTTTTCGGGATCGGGATCATTTTCTGGCGCATTTGCTGCCGAGCCTGGAAACTACGTAGCGCGGATTGAGGCAATTGTGCTCCGAAAAAAGCCAATCTACCAGAATCAGTATCAGGATCCTCTACTGAAAACAGGAACGAAAATCCGTGTGGTGATGTTCACTTTTTCCCTCTGGGTTTCTCTCTCACTCTCTTTCTCTCTATCTCTCTCTCTTTTTCTCTAGCTCTACCCCTCGCTTTCCCTTTCCATTTGCCGTCTTTGTGTGCCGCTGTCTTGCATTTCCTGTTCATTATAGCGGCATCGCGCTGGCGAAGCGGAAAAACTAGCGAGCGGAAAATAAAAATTTGTTTCAGAAAATAAATCTCCTCCACATCGTTGTCGGAAGGTAGGGTTGCAGGGCAGGGCTGCGTGGCAATGGGGTTTCCTTCCTTTTTAACCTTCCGGTACTCCCACTAGTACCTTCGTTCGCGTTTATATTGGCGAAACGGCAATAACATTCACCGCGACCGTATTCAGTCAACCGCCCACCGTTTCGGGCTAGTTTTAATTTTTATTCCGCTTTATTTCGTTCCTCACTTCGGCAATCGGTTAGCAGTAGCAGTAGTAGAATTTGCAGTTGAATGAACAGCTCACTTTACCGGGATCGATTATTCTCTCCGTTTCGCTTGCTTTCTCTCTCTCTCTCTCTCTTTCTCTCCCTCTCTTTCCTTCTCCCTCTCTTTTCCTCTCGTTTTTTTTCGTTTCACTCTTTTCCTGTTGCTTACTCGTAACACGTTTTGCTCATCTTTTATTATTTTTCCATTTCAACGTTGGACGACGCCGCAAGGGCCTTCACTAATTGTTAGTTGTTGTTGTTTTTTCGTTTTCCTTTTCATTTTTGTTATAGCGTCTACCGCCAGTGCCACCCCCAATTTTTTAACTCACAGGCTTGTGGAAATGTCACACCAGTGTGGCAGCACTTAGCTTGGACTGTATAAATATATTTTTAGAGTGGCCCGATTTAATCGCCCTTTTTGCTTTTGCTATTCAGCAGAGTGCATGAATGAGATAGAAACATAGAAGGGAAACGAAGCTCGGGATTTCGAGAATGAATTTTATACAGAATTTTAGCTTTAGTAATAGCTTACTCAGTGTTATTGAACCACTCTAGTAAATTCTACTATTAGTAAAAATAGGGGCAAATAGCATAGATCGTTGAACTGTTCATAAATTACCGTTATCGATGAGGATTCTTTTGGTGCAATGCAACTTTCTCACCTACTATATCTGTTACACACACGAATGGTTCTACACACTTAGAGATGTCAAGGTTCACTGAGAGAGAGAGAGAATGAAAAATCTCCCATCAACATCGAGCGAACAAATCTCATTATTGTTCTAATCCTACTTAATAAACTACCTGAGACGTAAAACACCCTATGAAATACCACCTTATGTAAAAAACCTTGGTTCCAGTACTCACTTATGCCTTGTCTCAGAGGCAGACTCAGTAGAATTCTGACTAAATCTGTTGTAAAGCTACAAGGTCCATTTGTAGTGTGGCAACGGCATCATCTAGTTGCTTGAAGGCCGCGGCTCTGTAGAGAGTGCACAAGTTCCATGAGCCCAATTTAATCGTGGTCCGGGGGTATAGCATGGGTCGGGTACCAGTAAGTCCAAGCCTCGTAGTTGTTGTCGGTCTTTTCGTAATCGTTGACGTGGGGCAGAGTGACTGGTCTCACGCCCACGCCCCCCAGTACCGCTGGAGGGCCTCCTAGCAGATTGGTTTAGCGTCGAACTGCCCCCCGACGTCAAGGCCGCCTAGTTTCCTGGAATGCCCATCCCTTTCTTTCTTAGCCATAAGCCTTCGTCCACCCTGGCAGCTGGACTTAGGCCCATATTACCACCCTGCAGCAGATTAAGGTCGCTCGGCTCCGGTGGGCTGGCCATGTTATACGCATGGACCCGGACGACCTAGTTCGTCGACATGGGCAAAGGAGGCGTGGTAGACCGAAGCAGAGGTGGGAAGATGGCGACTCGGAGGTGTAGACTTCGGGAACCATCTTCTACAAGTCAATCCAGATCTTGGCATACGCTGACATAGACATTATTGGTCTGCGGTACTCCTATGTGGTGGAAGCTTACCAAAGGATCGAGCTGGCAGCAAGGGACCTCGGGTTGCAGATTAACGAGGCAAAGACCAAACTTATGGTGGCACCACCAGTGGCCCTACTAACAAATGCCGATTTACGTAGGGGTGACGTACGGATAGGTCACACTTTCGAAATAGTCCCAAATTTCACCTAACTCGGGTCATAAGTCAGCAACAACAACAGCATAGAAGTCGAGCTGCACGCAAGGATGCTGGTGGGCCGCCGGGTATTCTACAGCCTGAGGAAGCATTTCACCACACAAAACCTGTCGCGACGGACGAAGCTGGGACTATAGGAAGAAAATTGGAAAAGCCGATACAACGACGAGCTGTATGAGCTGTACAACGATCTCTCCGTTGTGCAGCGGATTAAGCTCGCCCGGCTCCGATGGGCTGGCCATGTTATACGCATGAACCCGGACGACCCAGCCCGTAAAGTCCTCTTAGGCCGTCCACATGGACAAAGGAGGCGTGGTAGGACCAAGCTGAAGTGGGAAGATGGCGTTGAAGCGTCCGCCATCAAGGCCGGGATAACGGATTGGCAAACGACGGCGCGAGACCGTGAGCGGTTTCGGAGTTTGTTGCAGCAGGCCAAGACCGCGAAGCGTAAGTAATGTTACTACTAATATATTTGCATTTATTTGACGTTAATTGTTAAATATACAAAATCTCCATAGAGACCATCCATGAATACAAAAAAATATCATTTCAAATGAAATCAATAAATGAAAGTACAAAAACCGACATAATACATAATTTTAAGAAATAATTTCAGACCAAAAAACACCCTCACGTTGAACAGACTGCCACAACATAGTATTATTTACAAAACTGATGTATCTGATGTATGTATTTAATTATATCAATAAAATTATTATACCAACGAATGTAATGTAATTTATTCACATCAGATACATCTGGGATGAGAATGAACGATGGTTTAGAAGATTTTTTTCGGTTTACCATTCCAACTCCCTACGTATTTTGTGTATCGACTATGGGTGCATAATGCGCAGAACGTCTCGATGCAGATCGTGATTGGTACTTCGATATTGGCTATTTGTCATTTCAATTATCGGTACGACATAACTAGAGGAGGAGATACGATTGACGATAGGTTCTCAAACGCAGGAATATTAATCGACTTGATAATCCTACCAAGTTTGAAGCAACGATTCATCACAAACTGAAGAAGAGCAATCAGCAAATTAGGAAATTTAGCTCTGTTAAATGCAAATTGTTCTGACAGTGATTGAAGGACCACACGCTGAAAAAACACTCTCAAAACTGGCCCTCAAAGTAAATGGTGTCGATTTGACACTACCCCATCATCGAACCGTGGTTGTGCTTTGTCGCTCGAAATGTGTAATCTTGCCGGCTAAACCCTTCCCCCATAGTCACGACCACTTAACCAAGATCTTCGTCTTACGACCGCAATCCAACAAGCTTTAATCCTTGACAATTGTGGTGTCCCGCAACCACTCCTCAAACTCGCCACATCAAGTGAAGCAAGTTTTAATGCTGCCAAAGTCAATCCGGTAGGCAAATATCGCTAATCCAAGGCTACGGCGGAGATACTATTCGATGTTTCGGCGCGTTACTGCTCACCTAAGCGCCAGTAGACGACGAGGCAAACCCAAAGCACGAGCTGTGTGTAAGGCGAATTTTACGAGTACAGTCGCGAAAGATCCTAGCGTAGAGGGCGAAGCGGTAAATCGGTTGTTTAGTCGTAGTTGACCTCGTTTCGATACACGAGTCGTACCGGATTCGGTTTCGGTTGCATGCACAACGGATTGTCCTATTTCGCAATTTTCGTCCTCGCCAACGCGGAAAGCGTGGGGAAGGTTTGGGGGTTTAGGTATGGGTGACTTTTCCTCCCTTCTCGCTTACTCCATACCACCACCGGGCTCCAGTCCCAGAGCATCGTGGCAAGTTAACGTGGTTCCGGCCTACGTGCAGGATTTCGAAAATATTTCACCAATGGCGGTGGAGGCGTAAGCACGCCCGATCTAATCAGCTCCCGCTTGCCCAGGAAGTGCTTCGGCATAAAGGAGTGTTCCGGATTTTTGGTTGCCGCAACGTTTCATCGCAGGGTAGGTTCTTCGAACGCCGTTGGCGGACATACTTGCATCCATCTTGCTACGTGAAGATGTGTGTGGTTTGACGTGCATTGCAAATTGTTTTTACCCACAGCCTAGACCATAAAGACCGAACCCGTGTGATTGTGTGGGTGCGCATCCGAGGTTTGCCGTGTTCATACGCTCAACCTACCCGCACTGTTGTCTCGCTGCTGGAAATGCTGTGCTGGGAAGGAACCAGCGACTACGATACATCGCCGGCTGGGTCGGATCTATCCTCGCAAGCGCTGCACGCCAACACGTTCATGCACTCGAGCCGGAAGTCCAGCGTACCATTGGTAAGCGTGGCTGTGAGTGTTTGTGTTGCTTTGTGTGTTTGTGTGTGTATGTGTAGGTGTGTGTGATCTTTTGTGTCGAGAGAGGTGCTGATGGTATCACCGTGAAGATGGCTGGTTTTCGGGTGCTATATCGTACACCTAACGTGTCTTACCACCATATCGCGGGCCGGAAAATCAACATTAAAACCGAAGTGACCGGACACTCCGCGCCGAACACCGCACAAGGAAGGTGTTTGGCTTAAAAAAGTGTGAACTTTGGCAGCCATTTGTTAGCGGTAGGGAGGCATTAAAAAGGTACACCGTGGATGAGCTTAGTAACGGATTGAGAGAAGGGACATGGTGGAATTGTTGTGGTTCGAAGACCCATATCGGGTCTGTAGTATCGATAGGACGAAGTGGTTCAAATTTTCGTTCTAGATCCAGGAACCGTACCTTCTGTGCTGGATAATTATTGAAAGGTTATTTTATTTAAAAATCAATTTGTTGCCCTTATCTTTGGAAGATCTACAATAACCTCTTCTGACGCATTCTTTGCGTTATTCATTCACCCATACGCAGCATTGACTATCCTACTATGGGTATACTACATCACAGAAAAAAACCAAAACTACAAAGTTGTTGTGCTAGTCAAGAAGAAGAAACTATATAATATAACGGTTAAAACCAGTGACTCTCAAACTTTTTTCATTGAGCGCCTTTAGTCAAACTTTTTTCATTGAGCTCTTTTTAGTCAATGGTTATGGTAACAGCCAGTTGAAGTCATTTTTTAAGTAAAATAATCAAAACATATTTGTAATTTGTTCATGATTTTTTGTTTTGGAAATTTTGAACATTTGACATTTGACACATTGGAAAATGATAAGAGTTAATGATACATCTGATTTTTTTTTATTTTGAATCCTGGCTAGATGAACCTAAAGCACAAATCACTTCCAGTCGATTTTCACTAGCTCTCCTTACTGTCCTTGTTCAGTGAAACTAGGCACGACGATGTTAATTTGTTTTTTTTTTTTTTATCTCTCAATATAATACTTGAAACCCACCAAAACACATCCTGGACCTTTTGTAGATTAATCTAGACAAATTATTTTGCTGTTTAAATCCCAGTGTACTGTATATATCGTATATTCTATTCCATGGCGGAAGATTTTGGATACGTTTTTTGAAACTGTTTTAAAAATTTGAATAGTTTTTCAATGTTTACATTGCCACAATTGGCCTTTGTTTGAGCTGAATTTAGGATGAAGGATATAATGCCACGCTATGTACTGAATCTTCTTCATTTATCTAAGCACATAGGCGCTATACATGAATCACGGAAAAGAAGTTTTGATTGTTGGATTACCCTTTCCTTTCCATCTCCACTCTAACGGACTATAACGTTTAGTTAACCTCCCACCCTACTAATAACGTAACGTGTAAATGACCGACCTCGCAACGTTTGTCTCATATTCTAACGTTACGTAAACAACAACTTAATGTACATCAGACAAACAATCAGGCTATAGAGATATGGAGCAGAACTGAATCTGGTATTGGCTAAGTAGAAAAAGTATATGGAGCGGAAACAGGTTGCAATTGCAGCTTTCCTGAATTTAAAGCGAACATTGTAAACGGTACCAAGAAACTAATTTTTGGAATCACTGAAGAGTTTGGGCATTATGGGAAAAGAATTCTATTGGTTGAAGACATTTCTTGAAGGACGAAATCAAAAAACTATGTTTGGAAACAGCGTTTCAAGTGCTTTTCTGAACTCACTTGAGCTCCCGCAATGTAGTTCTTTCTTTCACCTATTTTATTCATTATGTATATACACGATATTAAAAGACTGTTGTAGGGCTCACCTTTTCGCTGACGTTGCGGTAGTGTTTGTGTCTCTTAAAAACATAGATATTGCATTCAATATACTGATAAAAGTCTTGAAGGCAATGGATAAATGGCTCAAATGCAAAAAAATAAACTTCACAAAAAAAAGACCAAGCTTCTTACTCTAGCATCAAGTAATGTGACGATGGGTTCTGATATCAGATTGGAAGGTGATATAATCTAAAATGTATCTGGGATCAAATATTTGGGAGTCTAACATTTGCGACTCATATTGATGGCGTGATCAGTAAAATGGCAAAAACGGTGGGAGTGATATCTCGTCTACGAAACGACATAAATCTTGCGGGTAAAATCCAACTCTATCATTCGCTGATCGCAACTGATCTTGATTTTTGTTCTAGTATACTGTTTTAGATACGATGAGACCCGACATGGTATCGGATCCCATTTGGACCGTTGCCGCCCTCCATTGCCAGGATTGACTACTGCTATGGTTACACTAAATTAAAACCCCCCGTACGCAGGATTAACAATCTTGCTATGGACGGGTAGACTCAATCACAGAAAGAGCCAAAGCACATTGGTGCTCTGGTTAGGCCTTCACCCTACAGGGTTGTTGTGCCACCAAAGAAGAAGAAGAATATTGTTTTTGACAAACGGTGTTCAGATGACGAGAACAAAGTGATGAAAGCTATACTAAACCGTGGAAGGTATACTTCGTCGTCTGTTATGCAGAACATCCTTCAATGGATGTGAGTGATGCAGCGAGTTGTGTATCAGACAATGATCTTTGTGTACAAACTACTGAATGGTATGTTGCCTTAATATTTAACAACAAGAGTCGTGAGACGTGTTGATATGCATCACCATCAAACCCGTAGAGCAAATGAGCCCCGTTTGCCCTCTTTCGTATCTGCTATGGCAAGAAATTCTCTTCAAGGGGAAACATGACAAGAAATTCAAGGGGAACAACAATATGTCATTAACATAACCAATCACTAGAGAACGCTGTCAAGGTTCCGACGAACCTAAAAATCTGCATTTGAACATGTAGTTGTGTTGTGTAGTAGGTGTGTTTTGTCTTGTGTTATATTGTTTTTTATAATCATAAGGATAGCTGCCACCAACATGAGTGATGATAATGATTTTTGTTTCTTATGTTTTGCTATTTTCATATATATTGAAAATTTGAATAACAATAACAGCCCTAAACAATAAAGTTAAATATAAATACAAGTCTAAAAAGAATTTTGAAGAAAAAAATGCACGAGATTGCATAAGAGTGAAACACGCGCGCGTCATCTGGACGTTACTGGGAAATCTAGAATTCGGTTGTGTCAACATTTCTGGCGACCTGACTAATCAATTCAAATTTGGACTGCAGTAATTCACAGAACATCATCATCATCGTCATGAGCGTTACGTAATTTATGGACCGAAACATTGACCTTATCCTATCAAGCAATATCTCAGTCACTTACATTGAGGTTTTTTTGAGGTTTCTCTGAAAGTTTTCTTGCGCAATACGGGGTACTGCTTATTAACTTTTTTTTAACCACCATTTTTTCAAAAACTACTATAATATGTTATATGCTAAAAATTATTCAAAAAGAAAATACAACGAAACTATAAACTGGAAGGCTCTAAATGAAACACTTTTTCTCATTTCTTGAAGCATTCAATATTTTATTTTAGTCTGCTGATTTATCTTTTTCCAGGTTCCTTATTATAAGGTTATTTGAAATAATTTATTAAATAAATTTTTTTATTGAAGTTAAAAATAATTCTAAAATTTAGTTCTTAATGTACATCCAACAACTTTAACGAATTTCATATAAAAGTAACTCCTTAAGGTGAATCTTTTCACCCGGTTCCTTGATGTCTCTCATATCCAAGATTTACTGTAACTGGACACGAGTGAAATATAAATTTGTGTAAAACTAAGAAAAAATCATCATTAAATGTTTGTTATAAAATAACTATATTGCGTGTTTTTACCTTATTAAATACAGTGTTGGTAATAATCGTCCCAGCTTATTTCTGTTATAATTTCTGTTGCTTTTGACGTTTGTGTATCTACGGGTGGATTTGTTGAATTTACTGTTGCTTGTTTATTTACTGTTGCTGTTGCTTTTGACGTTTGTGTATCTACGGGTGGATTTGTTGAATTTATGTAATTTTTTATTACTCTTAAGAACAGATGATGCACGCTACTGCTTATTTTTGTATATGTTTTATTAGATAGTCCAGAGAGTGTATGTTGGCCGAAGCCTTAAACTATTTGTCGTATGGTTTTTCAATGTTTATTTCTTTTTCAGTCTTTGTCAGTCTTTTTCTTTTTTTGTCACAATCAGATTGTGGAACTCTAATCGTCGTTTCCTGTAGGATATTTTTCAAATAATTTTCTATCTATCACTTATATCGTTTAAAATGGCTATGAAAACGGACCACCTGGGCCGACTTGGCTAGCTTTAAGTTATCTAGATACAGTCCTGCTCATTACATACTTTATTGCATCTATGTTTTGTGATCTCCCGTTCGTGTACATATTATTTAATAAAATTTATCATCTTACTGATGCATACATATGAGATGGAAAAGGAGTTAAAATTTTAGGTGTTTTCAGTGGAAACCTGAAATTATTGAAATAAAAGTGCAGGTCAGATCAAATATTAAGATATTCCTTCTGAGACTATTCACATGGCTCTTTTACTTTGCTCATCTGCGTTTTTTTTTTTCTTTTGACGTCCATCAAATGATCGGTTTACAAACCGTCCTAAGTAAAACTGAGCAATTGTCAGCAGTCCTAAAGGGTCTCCAAATCTCTACACTAATATGTAACCACAATCAACCGAGCCATTTAGTTTTCAAAGATTCCAACAATTATAAACACCTATTCATGGGTCAACAAAAGTAACTATGATGGTTGTCTAAAGAATCACACAACAAAGAAGAACGGTTTCAACAAACGCATCAAAACTAACAGGATGTGTAGCTTTCTCAATCCAGAAAACAAAAGCTGCAACCAAGCGAAACATACTCAAACATATTATTTGCCAAGGATATTACGACAAACAGGAAGCGCAGGTAAGGCACGCGCTACCGTTTCACTCTACCCGGCATTCTTACCTACCGTTCCGTCATTTCATCTTACTGTTGCAAAACTTACAAGCCTCCCCGGAACTCGCTACCAGGGACACTACGACGCCCATCCTTCACGGCACCCACAACGAAAATGCGCTTGCGGAAAACGGAAAACGCCTATCTGGATGGTTTCAGCTCGCTGCCCTTAAAACCTTACACGTCTCGGATGGGTTAGAATAAGGAAGAATGACTTCCTTACTCTCCCGCTTCCCTCTACTACCACTCACAAAACATAGCTTTTTGGACCGACGAAAAACAGTGCCGAATGATTTCCCTGACAGTATGGATTATACAAACCGTGCAGTACGGACGACGGCCGTGGCAATCGATGGGTATTGTTGATTTCCATCCCAGTGTTTTGTTTAGGCCATCCCTCCTCTTCCTCCTTCCCCCATCGCTGGATACCCCAGCTATGACAGGATTATTCGAGGCCTGAACTACAGTCCACCAAACGCACTGGATACAATACGATACAATCATAAACTATACATAGAATGCTGCTACTGCTGCTAATATCTACAGCTCATAACTGGGGTACGGTCGAAAATCCATAAATCAGCCCATTGGGGGTTTTTAGCTACCCAGTTCCTCGCCGTTTTGGCGGGCGTAGGCGAAGGAACTGGGGAACTCAATTCCCATGCTCTACCGAATCCATCGGAATGGTGAATCGATTACGAAAGGATCGCTCTCTCTCCATGATACACACACAAAAACACTTCACTATTTTACCAGCCAAGGGAGGAGACGAGGGGGGAGGAAAATTTTGCAAAAACCTCTCAAGGGGAGTCACAAACAAGGTACGGGACATAACGAGCCATCCGATCGGTGCAATAAATAGACGTAAGAGTATACTTTGAACTCCTCGAATGGGAACTCCTCGGTGTATGGGAAGAGAGGTTGAATGGAGCGCGGGGAACCGGGTACCGCAGTGCCTATAGAAATGGGTCCGTCCGGGCCCGGAAGCAGCTCATTCGGCGATTGCCCGTTGGCGAATGCAGGACGCCAACGTTGCGGTGTTGTGCTGCTCCGGGCGCGTTAACGGACACTTTGTGTGCACTTGAGCTTAGAAAGCAACGTGGTGACGAGGAGTGCGTTGTAGAACATCGCAAAGAGTGCATGACATGTGTCTGCTGTAGGTCGTGTGAAGTGACTGTGAGTTGTCGGTTTGCAAGATTTGCAAGATGCAGACAGTTACACTGGTCTCGGACGATGTGGTTGCTGTAGGATGTTAACTCGCGTACGGTGTCCACTGTGTTCGGCAAGTTAAAACAGAACAGGAAGTGAGATCGTGTGCGATCGATGTACATCTGCCATCCACCATGGCCTATGAAGTGCAAGTAATTATTGTGCGTAGTTTTAAGTTCTCCAACCTTTCCTCGCGCTCTACTTGAGCCAAGACAACATTCAACTCCATCCACAGAAGCTCAACTCAAGCTTTATGAAAGCTACGCAAGGATTCAACATAGCAGGTTCAGAACATATCAATCGATTTGCTATTTGTTCAGACATTGGAATGTTTGTTGAAATAGTCGCACGGTTTCCATTTCTTCCGTGCTTTGTTGTTAAAAAAGTCATACACACTCCCTGAGCTGATGGAGAACATTCCGCTCCTTTGGTTACTCCCTACCAGTACCTGCAGTGCAATCGTGAAAGGGGAACAACAAGGAAGGGAGAGCTTTGGGCTGGGACTGACAACGATCAAACCGACTGCCATGGTAACGTCAAGCGGCCATCAACGCGCACCCTCCGCCCATTACCTAACAGGGCGCCATGACAGTCGCTGCTCCAATTATGGAAAACGGGGTCATCACCGTTGTGTGTTGTGTGTTTTGTTCTAGATAAAAATTGCTACACTTTTACACGGTGTTCCTTCATGTGTTTTTTAGTCGCTATTCTCGAACAAGCGCCAATGAAAGTAGGGAATGCTTGTTGTCGAGGAGCGATTATTGATTATCAAAACAAGCTTAGGTGGTGAGCAACCAAGGGTTCTGGGCTGGAGGAGCGGGAGCTTCTAAGACGTTCTGGTACGATAATTACCCATTTATAATCGTACGGTCTTACGGTCTAGCAGTGTCTTTCAGTTTTTTGGAAGTTTCAATTCCGTTACAACAACACAAGTTTCTAGAAAAAACGCATAGACTAACCTCTAGATACCATTGGAGCTCCTCTAAGAGCGCTCCTGAATACAATCAACGGCAGCGACGGAAAGGAAGAAATTCAGAACAATAAATTCTAATTACAATTCCTGCTGGGTTGGCTTAACAACGAGCAAACATGGACCATTTTTCTTACAGAAAGATTTACTTGCACTCTTACCTGAGCATACGAAAAAAGCAAAGCACTGGTTTATAGCTTGTCAAGACTTTGTTAGTTTATATTACATAAGGCTTTGTTTGGATCGTTCTTCTAATGCTTTCCGCTTATAGAGCGATTAACGTTAACTTTAAAGTTATAATAACGAGCTAAGATTCACTACTTTCCTGGGACTTTTGCTATATTCTATTCCTTTCAGCCTAGCACTCTGACAATGATACACACATTAAGTTTGCATTCTTTGTTAACACTGTTTTTTCGCATCTCCTCAATTCCACTCCCTTCTTCCACAACACGCCCGTTCGCTGTTCAAGCCCTGGAGCTCAACGACGCACGCAACGCATAATATGGAGCAGATCTCCGGTCCGCCAGCCAAAACCGGCACCTTTTACCAGACGCCTCGCTCGCACCCGTGGCGCCCTACAATGGGCTACGAGGCAGTGGAAGTGACGCCACTGCACGAGCAACCGATCACCAACCAGCTGGTCGCGTCCTCCTACTCCCCATCGGCGATGTGCTCCGATCCAGTCACCTTTCCGAACCTCGTCACCGGGTTCGAGCGCAACCCGCAGCACGCGGCCCGGGCCGCCCTGTACACGCGCTACACCCCGAACGAGTGGACGACCTCGAACGTGAGCACGTACGCGGACGCGGACAAGAACCGCAACTACTCGGAGAAGGTACGCTCCGAGGCGGTACGGTTGATGCGCGAGACGGACGAAAAGACGTCCCAGGGGCAGCGGGATGCGGCCCGCCGGCTCGGCGAGCGTATCACCGACATCACGTTCTGGCGGAACGAGCTAACGACAGAGTTGGAGAAGCTGATCGCTGAGTCAGCCCAGCTGACCGACACGAAGCGCAACGTGCAGAAGGCGCTGCAGGATCTCGAGCCACCGCTGCACATCGCCCAGGAGTGTCTGTACCACCGAGAATCGCGCAAGGGCATCGAGCTGGTACACGACCACGTGGAGAAGAGCCTGCTGGTGGAGGTGGACAACTTGCGGGCGAGCCAAGAGAAGCTGTCGCAGCTGTTGGCCAAGATCACCAAGCAGCTAGCGGACTGTCGAGCGGCCCAGCATTCGCTCGAAGATGACATCAGTCACAAGGAGTCGGCACTCGGCATCGATTCCATCTGTCATCAGGTAAATGTTGCTGGCAATCTAGCGTCCAATATGCATGAGTAATTTCAATCGTGGTTCGCATAATGTCTTCCTCCACAGCTCAACAACTATAGCCGTGGCATAAACTATTACGGTGGAATAGAGAAGTATGACCCAACCGTCAGCACACCAGGCACATGGTCCGGATCGAGCAGTACGCGGATTAACAAGTAAGTTTCCGGCGTCACACTTTACCTTCAAGTGTATCTCAAACATTATTCGCTTTTTGCACAGTTCACACTCGGAACGCTCCAAATCCTGCCAGCTGCGCAGTGATGCGGAGTCTCTTATTAACGCTGTAGCCACCTCCGTCTGGGATTGCTGGAGCAACACGAACAACGCATTCAACAACCGTGCGTCCGAGATGCTGGAGGCCAAGAGCAAGATGCAACTACATTTGCACAAGGTACTCACTACTTGGTCGCGGCTTGAATGCTCGCTCTCTAACCTTTCGCCTTTTTTTACTTCTACTTTCAGACCCAACAGGAGATATTTGACGTGGAGAAGCACATCGAGCTGCTGCGGAAGGCGATCAACGACAAATCAAACCCGATGAAGGTGGCCCAAACCCGGCTTGAAGCCCGTGCTCACCGGCCCGGTATCGAGATGTGCCGGTAGGTGGTTTATCCCTGGAGAACGACTCTTGTACCATGTTATGCCTTTAACGCTTTTTCCTAACCTATCACCCCTCACCTCTCTAGTGACAACGCTCACCTTCGCCTGGTGGAGGAGGTGTGCACGATACAAGACTCGGTGGCGACGCTACACCGTAAGCTGCAAGAGGCTGAAGCACAGCATCAGCAACTGCTGCGCACAAAGTCGCAGCTCGAGAGCAACCTGAAGCAAAAGGTGGACGCACTGTTTATAGATCGCGAAAAGTGCATGGGGCTGCGACGCTCCTTCCCCGTTAACAACACGATTAAATATTAAAACGAACGAACGAACGCGCACACACACCCACTTCGAACGAACGCACTCATACCAGTATAACGGTTGCTCCGGAGTTTGTTATCTGCCGGATGCGTAACACAAGCGGGAAAGTATCTAAATTAAATAGACACGTATTTAATCGGGCGAAGAGCGGGTGGAATCCGATCGAATGGGAAACCCCAGGTAAGCTTGTCGTTTGTGTCACTGCTTCTACTTTATACATATATAAATACAATGTAGGCAAACAAATGATCAACGTATCTTATCACGAGTAGCGCTATGGATAAATGTTGGACGCTCCGGTTTCGTTCTCTATAATACAACATGTACGAAGCAAGTAATAAAGGTACCACCATCGTTGAAGTTGTTAGATTTGCCAGATAAAAATGAGTTAAAGATGAAGGAATAGAGAGCTAAGGCTAATGTAAATGCACAATGGAACAACGCAGATACAATACGTTTTTGCCTCCGACGTGATAGTTGCAAAAAGGTAAGACTGTGCCTCCATTTCCAAAATCGGCATTAATGATTACGACAAGCGATGGGTCCTCTGAACCGAACCCACGACTCCGAACGTCCGATTCCAGACGGCTCCGAACGGTTCCGAGCTCAGTGTATTGCACCTACGTTTTGGAATCGCTTCCGAAATTTTGAGGAGTCATTTGGAAGCGATTCCGGTTTTTCATCGAATTTACCCATCACTAGTTACGACTTTAACTCGCTAATCACAGGTACTAGGATCCGAAAACTTGATTGGAGGGAGTACTTACTAGTCTACGATAATACTACGAGTTAAATACATACGTTGTCTATATACTCGAATTTTAATCTCATTGCCTAAATAGTCCACTTCAGTTCAGTGATCGTATCTTAGACCACCGAGTCTGCCCCTGAGAGTTAAACCACAATTAGAACAAACAAAATAAATTAACCTAAGAAATTTGAACCTTTCCTTAAACCCATTTTGAGCAATGGTGGATGTATAGAATTTTATAATACAGTGGTTTAGTGATTGGAAAAACGGCTTCAGAATCAACGGCATCGGAGCTAGCAACGAACTTACGCTAATAACAGTACTTGGTTCAATTGTTTTTATTTTCTCGCATTCGGTGCGATTATTTTTGGGATTACGTTTATTTTTAAATTATTTTTTACTTAAAATCCATTTAGTTGAATGATGACCGCGTGTCTGTTACATAAATAACGATTTTTCAATTGTCAAGCTATTTAGGCCTTTTGCAGTTTGATTTTTAATCCATATTTTGACTATCAATTTTGTCTGCTTGGAAGTGCAAGCCCTGTAACGGGATATGATCCGAAATCTCCTGGAGATTCCATCCAACTCCAATTCTGACACGTCCACGTCATGCAGGGTGGCAACATGGGCCCAAGTCCAACTCAGGCGGATGGGTGCTCTTGCCTAAGGAGGAAGGCAGTGGTCATTCCAGAAAACTGGGGTGCCTGAACGCCGATGGTCTGGCGATTAACTCATCTGTCACAAGGTCCTTCATAGGTACTGGTGGACGTGAGCACGGGCTCAGTCACTCTACCATACAAAGCACAAAGCACTTACGAACAGGCGACCCCAAACTACGAGACCAGGACTTAACAATCCTCACCCACAATATGTTTTCGGACCATCATGAAATTGGTCTCATGGAACGGGCGCTCTTTCTCTCTCCCTCTCTCAATTGCCGCGATAAAGTGTGAAGCAGCTTGAAGATGCCTTAGCCACACTACACATGGACTTCGTAATACGAGGGATTCGATGGCTAAAGAATGGCTTGCAGAAAAAGCGTGTTAGCCAATGCTACAATATCGGTTACAGCAGTTACAACTGTCACTATGTGATCGGGACGAGTTTCGCCGTAGCTCCCCCGCTGAAATCCGCCATCATCGGCTTCTAGACTGTAAGTGTCTAGGACTGTAACGACTAGGATGCGTTGTTCCACCGACGAGATAGGAGGCGGGGGGAGAGGCCTTGCAAGCCACCCCCTGTATCATTGCAACGATAAGTAGCCATAATGTTTTACCGATTTGGACCAATGATACTCGACCAACGCTACGAAAAAAGGACAACGATTGGAAACTCGGTACATGGAACTGCAGATCCCTCACCTCACCCGGGAGTACCAGAATACTCGCAGACGAAGTGAGGGCCCGCGGCTTCGGAATAGTA
>KB671723.1:0-39477 GCA_000349105.1 Anopheles epiroticus
CCTGCATGCCTGTTGCGTTGATCGCCTTGTTGCGCGGGTTCACCAATGCACCAGTACAGCCAGCACAGCTCCAGTGTAGTGCTGGCGAACGCTTCACTTCCCGGATGATTGAATCTGGCTGTCTGGTGCACTTAATGTGGTAGGGACCGTCGCAGTAGGAGCAAGTAAGTGCGTCATCCAAGCAATCCAGTGGCTCCGAGCAAGCGTAACACAAATCCTCCATTTTTTCTGCTTTCACAGTTGGCGACGGACACGACGGAAGAATAAACTGCCTTTGACGACGAAACAGACGATTTCTCGAACGCGAAAATACACAGGAGCGTAACCCAGCAGGTGATTACTGCAGTCAAACAGAATAACGTACTGGACAATACAAATTAATTGACTAATTTAAACAAATTTTAGGGAGCGTACGCAGAGAGCAACAATAATCGTCAACTGTCAACATGTATAACTTTAATTTTTCCGTAGCGTGTTGTTTACATGCTAATGTCTACGATCCCTTTCCTTGCGAAACTAATCTAACCTTCTCAAATCCAACCCATACCAATCACATCATTCCCTGTTCCTCTCTCCTGCCAACGCTTATTCTCCGCAAGCCGTAAATAATCGGCACATCTCATGAACCTTTCATTATGCTAGTTAATTAATTATCCTACTACGATAGAAGGAACAATTAATCTAGGACCAAGATTAATGCACGCCCGATATAAATGAGCCACATACCGTGTCCCGGAACCCCGGCCGCTGTCCTATTTCAACCCTCGGGACGATGCCATCTTCCGTATAATATTCTCCCCACTACGAGCCGAGGAATTACATTTTCCCCAGGCGTGGGCACAGCATATCTGCCTACGTCCGATTCCGTTGGATAATTAGTCTCATTCGTTTGGCGGAAAATTATCGAATTCCAGTGAAGACATGCTTTTTCTTTTTTTTTGTTCTCTCTGCTTCCCGTTCTCTCGCACAAGCCCGTCTAATCGGATCAGATACAGCGATGGAAAAATCACCACTTCGGGAATCTTTCGTGTAGTGAATGAGTTCCTATGAACGATACTTAAATCCTTACAGCTATAACATACTCAACTGCTAACCGTGCAAAAGCACGGAGCCGTTTTCGCTGGATCGCAACTAACTGTACCATACTCTGAACAAACAGACCATATAATTCACTTTAGAAGGATAAAATCACTAAAGATAGGCAAAAACTAGCCACAAGAGCTTTTTACCGCCCGGAATCGGAGAATTGATTCTTATACCCGTCTGTCGACAAACGACCGCTAGCAGAATGTCAACCAAATTTGCTCTAATTTGAGAACGAGGCAATTGAATTACTGCCACTTTACGGGACCATAAAATGGTAAGTACGTTCCAGTGGAAGAGGCGGAACACACACAAATGTTCCTGATCTATATTTGTGCACCACGGAGGCCGAGCTTTAAGACTGCACGAAGGATTGTAGCCTGCATATGTGACGATGATGCGGGCACGAAAGGGGTAAAAAACACGACCCAACGAATGCCGTGCACGAAAGTGCACGGAGATGCATCACCGTGCACGATCTTGGCATTAGTTTAGCCTCTGGTCTGGCCCCGGGTCGAGTTAATTCTATTAAACATCAACAGCAACATGCAGCTGCTGCAGCATATTTTCAACTTTTCGCCCTAATTTGAGCCACTCGAAAAGATCTCGCTCAGAAGACTGAACGCGCACGGTTGGGGAAAGCCAAGGCTTGAAGCGAGGAGCTTACCTACTCCCATTCGCTTTACTCCTTTCTTACCCATTTCCACTTAGGGTCTGATCCTGTTGAACCGGGTTCGGGATTCACTGTCAAAGTACCAAAACCCAGAGCCGCCTGAAGCCTCGCGTACGTGACCAGAAAGCATAAAAGTCTCCCGTGACGTGCAGAAAGGGTGCTCATGTGTGTATGTGTGTGTACATGGTGGAGAGAGAAAGAAAGGGAGAAAGGGAGCTGGTATGAATCCTGACATTGCATGGCAATATTTCCGGTACAAAATCCTGCCCGCGACCGTTTAACCCTTTTTTCGTGTCAGTTCTTTTTACTCTCTCGTTCCATTCTTCGGCTCTGATTCGATCCCTTGGGGAATCTTCCCACTGCTGCCCTGTCCTGCCAGCCCCTCTACCACCTTTCACACGCTGCTTTTAAAGATATTTGATAGTCCCCGCCCCAAGAGTGTATGTGCGATGGCCTAGCCGCCCAGCCAGGTCGAACTGCGAAATTCGTTGGAAATCCGGAACGTCCAATTTCCGGCAACATGACGCCTGCCTGCCGTGAAAGGGTTGATGTATGTGCAATTCGCTTATCCTCCGTCACTGACGTATGACCTACAACGCTTTGCTCTGCCCCCTGCTCTGCACCTCCGTACCCGGTGTGCACGGTGTCAACTTATTCAGGTCACTCTCGCTCAACTGCTGGCCTGCTTTCATGTCGTGCGGATGAGTGACTTGGCGTCTTAGCTTCTTTACCGGCATGCAGCGCACAAAATGCTGGAGGTCCTACGGAGGGGTGAATTTATTCTGTGAAAAAATAAACATACACACCAACTCACTCACATACACATGTCCGCACGGGGCATCAAAATGTTGTACAGCATCCCTTATCTGAAAGATTGGCCCGGTAAGCCTCTCGGCGGTGGAGTGAAAATCTTCATTCATTGAGTCTGTACGACCTGACGTACGGTTTCATTTGATGCTTGTTAAACTTTCAAACGATTCTGTTACGCTCCAAAGCACGCCAGGGGGCACATTTAACAAATTAGAAACAGAGTGCTCACGGTGGGCTGAATGCTTAATGATGCTGCTCCGACCGGGTCAAGTGGTACGTTGTGATTAAAACTATCATTGGTATTTATGTTTGGGGAAATATTCTTTAAAAAAATCCTAGTAGACGTTCTCGCCAAACGCCTAAAAGTATGCAAAAAATTAAGCTGTTTTTTAATTATTTCTTTTTCTTCAGCAACCTACATCACAAAAATTAACAAGTAAGGATTTTGCACACATAGGAATTATGCTATTATCTATACTAACAATACTTTTTCACCACATTTCCACACTACTTGGCAAAAATCCACCATCCAGTAACTGAAACAACAAGATAACATCCAGTGCATAAATTTTCACTATCTGTGTCACTTTCCCCCTCCAAAGAAAAATTAAAACGGTCTGCAATAAAAAAAAAACATACACACTCAACCAGATACATTACTAGATGCAGCTGTGATCTTGGTGCGGGCTTCCTGAATTGCATTTCCCTTTATCGTTAGTGTGCATACGATTCGAAGATAACTTTTCCGACATAATATTCATGTTTTTCGCCTGAACTTTTGCTGAAGCAACGGAAAAGTGCATCCACTGCTCTGTTCTGTACCGGATTGTGATAATGCACCACACACACACACACGTGCAGTCCGTACAGTTACGACGGCGAAGCGTGGGAAAGTATGGATGAAATATGCTTCAGCAAACAAGAATAATATTTCTCTTCCACCCACCAACCGCTCATGCCCGCTGGCGAATGATACGCTAACAGACGCTTTGGGAGTTGAAACAGTTTGTTCAATTGTTGGGTGATCGGAACAGGATAAACGATGAAAAAGAAAAAAAAACAGCTACCAAACTAACAGGTATGTGGGGAAAGTCTTCTCGTGTGTGTAAATTAATGTGATGTTGTCAATTCTTGGTACCCAAACATGGGTACTTTTTCACTTCGGCTGTTCTCTTCCTTTTAATGCTTTACTTAGCTTGATGCTCTCGTAATACAAAAGCTAATTTTGCTATGATTATGCTTTATACGCTTTCTCCAACCGAATGCATAATTAGAAGTTGTATGCGAGTTACATTGGTTCGTTGCTTTTAAACAGCATTAAATAAACAAAGAGCTGAGCCACGTTAAGGGCACCCCCGAAACAAGAAAGCCTCTCCGCTTTTTAATTCACCTAGCGCACCCAACCATTCTACCAAGATAATATTCTTTTCTCATCAACAAACGGGCCGTACCGCCGTACACGTAATGGCATAAATCTACTTACAAAGCCACACGTTGATGAGCTGCGGCCAAAACTGTACGTGAGAGTGCGGCCTTTAGCAAGTGAAAGCACTTCGTCGTCCTCCACCGCAAAAAATGGACCAACAAGCACGGCCGCAAACTAGCTACGGCAACAAAGGCAACAACAGCAGACAACTCATCGTACGCTGGAAAGAAATTTATGATTTTATACCGCACGCGAGCAGAATTCTATTTTTCAGACGGTGCGCGCCACTGTCCTCCTCTGGCTGTGTTTAAAGCAGAGCGGAACACGTGGCACGCTTCAGCATGATGACGGTGATGATACTCGATGCGCCATCCAGCAGCATCCTTGTTACATACTCGCTCTTATGCGGAGGCAGGCTAATGCATAATGCCTTCCGAGGCCGCCGCACTCTGTGTGCTTTTGTGAGTTTGTGCGAGTGTTTTGTCTGCCTCGAGCATGGTTGGCGCGCAGCTGACGAAAGACGGAGCAATTTCGAAGCTGAGCCGTACCACGCTATGCAAATGAGGGCAAGTTATCAACAAAACCCGAAAATGAGCTTAATGTTTGAGCTTTTGCTTTTTTGCGATCTTGCGTGCTGTAATTAGGCAGTGCCGAAGGTGCGGTGTACAACGTACGTGCGCTGGGAATAATGAAATCAATCCTAATTCTTTGTTTTTGGGGAATCTTTTTTAGTTGGAAACACAAGCAATAAAGTTTTGGAATGGTTTACAAGTGAAGAAAGTACGGTTCAAAGGATAAATAACTATCCTGGTAAGTTTATTATGTACCTCCTTTTGGACAATTACATAACTTTAGGCGCTGAAGTACAATTAAATTGTCACAAAAATGTCAAGCAAGAGTTACTTACTTTATTTAATGCATTTTTCTATTACTGTTATGAGCATTTCTTTAAAAATTATGAAATGATCTAAGGCCAATGCTATAGTTTTCAATGGGTTATTAACACCTACTTAATAAGATCTGAAAGGTATGCAATTTTAAATCATAATTTACCAAATAATTCAGCACACTATCAGAAACACGTCGAAAAGCTCACAAATATTCTAAGTTATGTTTAAAAAAGCTGTTCCTTTTTTTTCAAAATACGTGAAAGCTTAAACAATCCAGTAAAAACAGAACAAAGATTCAGTGATTCTGAGTTTCCAGAACCAGTTTCCTTTAGTGTATCCTTGTGGAAGAATTTTAGCTCCCTTCAATTGTCTTGTTTGTTCATGCGTTAACATTTCTCCCGAAATGCACAAAACATTCTTCCATTCTAGTTTCACAGCCACGCTCTAGCAAGCCTTCTCACCCCACTGCCCTCACACTTGAAAAGGATATTCAAATATTCTCCCAAAAATACACATCCCATGTACAGTATTTTGCCCCCGTGATTGATGACACGAAATATAGGGCCGATTGTTCGTCAGCGTCAACTGGTGCCGCTGGTGAAAAGTGCCAGTAACGAAAAAGCGAGCAGTCGTCCGTTTTCCCACGTGGGAACGTATCGGGAAAACGGGTTTACCTCTTTGCAGGGCATGGTCCTATTTTTCCTCGCATGTGTTGGTGTGCTGATCTGTGCAAGGAGGTTGTGTCCTCTGCAGCATCTCTCCCTTTCTCTTTTTCCTTCGGCTCTCTCTCTCTCTCACACACACACATACGCTTTTTCTCCCTTTCTCTTTCTTATTATTTATTTCTCTCTCTCATTTTTTCTCTCTTTCTCTTATTTCATCCCATTCACTCCACCAACTATGCAAATGACTTTGCATATCAATTTTTTGACTATTCTTCAAATGCATTTGTGATGACATCAGCACCATTCCGATGTGCACTGCTGTATGGTGATGTGCCGTTAGCTCCACATGCACCTATGCCAGTCAGTCAGTCAAAACCACGGGCAGCCCTCGGGCAGCCCTCCCACCCCTCGCACCATCCACCAGGAACCAGAAAACCCCGGAAAAGCTCCGTTTTTGCTTCCTCGTGATCCTTTTCCCACGCTTTCTCTCCATCGTGGTCGTTGTCGACACAATGCAAGCTCAGCGGGAGGCAACACATAAATCTTGCATCATTCAAAAACGGTGCATCGCGTTCATGCATCGGCGGGCTTTTACGGTGTTTTGTGTGTGTGTACATGTGTATGGCTGTGTGTTCGTACCTCAGCGGGCACCCGGTGCTGAACAATGGTGATGCACATACCGGGAAGAGTTTCCACCCGCCATAGGTCACCTACAAAAAAGTTACCTGGTACCATGTGTTGGCGGTTACTGGTTGGTTTTAGTATTTGTTCCCCCCTTCTGAACCTAGCTCTACTTCTACAACCCCGAAAAACCTCGTACCGAGCGAAGAATGCAAGATCATTCAGATTATGAAAAGCATTGCAGGGGATGATGTTTTATAAAAATGCGATTTACGAATTCCGCACACGTGTGGAGTTTATTTGGCATCCGATCTTTATGCTTTGCTTCCTGCAATTT
Source organism: Anopheles epiroticus (assembly GCA_000349105.1). Taxonomy (NCBI): domain Eukaryota; kingdom Metazoa; phylum Arthropoda; class Insecta; order Diptera; family Culicidae; genus Anopheles; species Anopheles epiroticus. The sequence continues at coordinate 6,506 of KB671723.1, forward strand.
TCCAAAACTGTTGTTGGCTGCACATTTTTTCACATCAAATGGGCAACGATTTGGAATGACGATTAGTTAGGTTTATTATTTCCAATTTAGTGCACACCTTTTTCACAGCAAATAAGATAAATTCAATTAGCTTTTAACTTTTCTATCAAACTCCCTGTGACAGTTTAAAGCGTGAGGGCTTAACACTGAATTAAATTGAAGCTGACCGGAAAATCTCGGGTTGGTTCTTAAATGCCTTCAATTCCCATCGCCGTTTTTTGCGCTGCTTCGCCAAACCCTAACCTTAGCAACTGCGAGCTTCATCTTCCAAGAAGATCATTTAATTATTTCTGCCTATTTAATCTTTCAATTTTCTACGCTTCATGCACAAGACTCGGATAGCGTGAGGTGGCATGAAAGCAGATAGAAAAAAAGGAGATTAGCGAAATTAATTGCCTTCTTCTTTCCTTTTCCCTTTCCCCCTCAGAGCCACCCCCTTCAACAGCTCATTTCAAGCCGTGTGACTGTGCAAATGTTATATTTTTTCTCGTACAAGAGTAAATTACTAGGATTTGATGGGGAAGGAAAGAGCGCGATTCAATCATTCCACCACTGACAAACCGACGGAAAAGTCAGTGACAACGATGACGTCCCTTCCCTTTTTTTCTTTATCCTCATCTGACTCGGCCAAAACGGTCGACAAATCCAATCAGTAGTACAAGATTAATTAGTGACAGCTTCTTGAGTCGAACTGGTCAGCCACGAACAGCCGGCCAAGCGCCAATTAATTGCACAACCAGTCAATAGTCAATCTCGGTCCCTCACAATTTCCACACGGAAATCTATCAATGTGTATGTGTGTGTGTTTGGGTTGTGTCCGGTGTCGATTGTAATTTCTCACCGCCATTTCAAAGCCATTGTGCGGTCAGCACAATCAATCATGGGCTCTGCGGAGATAAGAGCGTGGCGAGGGAATGCTTGCAAAGTGAAGTTTCTGTGGGCAGATTTCTTTCGCCCGGTGTAATTATCCGTACGAAGGCAGCGATGAACGGAGGAGCACTCTATGATTCGGTCGGTCAATAAAATGAAGGTTGGCATACACTTGACGAGCGTTGCTGGGGAGGAAAAACATTCTTTTAGAAAGTATTCTGTTGGATAAAAACGTACAGGGACATAGCTACTACGCCAAGTCTGCACAAAAAGCATGGAATGGTCGATTTTTCATTTAATAGTCAAATAGTAGAAGATCTTAAATGTTTTGTACAGATTCTAGATGCTACGAATTAGAAGAATAACTCAAGGAGAAAATGAAAACCGCCCGATGTGTGTTATCTGATCACAAGCATACGACCACGTTACTTGCTATTTGCGATGTAGATTTGCATCACATATCTTTAGCAAGATGAACATTGTTGGTATTGGCCTTGAGACACTTTGTCCGACTGAACTAACAACACCAGAAGCATCCATCGCTACGCGATACACGACGCGGTGCGCACCAGCTTTGGTATTTTTATGTTTCGTTCTTTCTCTTTGTGAGGTAACCGACACGCGTAATAATCTTTTCTACTTAACATGAAACATATATATTACATTAAATACTGTCTGTTACAATTTACATTAAAACGACCTAGCCGCTCGCTCGTTTGCCCTGTCCCGCACGCTTGCTCTGTTTTTCCAGAATGAATCTGCGCGCTCAACCAGTTCGAGCGCGCAGCCGACAAGCCCGGATGGATGGCACACACACATCGACTGATAACCATAATTTGTCATCAGTGAGTTACCATTGCAAGAATCCATCCGGTCCAGGTTAGCTCACAACAGGTATAGTGGATGAAGGCTGATTGGTTATCAATATAAAACCAAAAGATAACGAAAAAACTGAGATTTTTTTAATAAATCGTTTATATTAAGGGTATTTGGATAAAACGGTAAATGCTTCGCAGCAAAGATTAAGTAATACACAGCCAGGGGTAGATCTATTCCGTGAAGTAACAATGTGTTAAAGCGTGCATTTTAAGAAATGTATGTCAAGTAAACCGGTAATACGAACACAATCTCTGAATGTCTATTGAGCGCAAATAGCGCAAGTAGAACAAATGTTTTTTAGCTGCTAGTCCAAAAAATTTTCACCAGACCTAGCACCGAAACATTTGTAATTTCACAGTGAGTTTTTTTGATATTTGGAAACTGTAGTTTCCAAATTTCGTGAAGGTAAAGAGCTTAATAATTAAAAAAGAGTTTATTCATATCTGAACTCAAATGCTAGTCATATCTAACCTTTCTCAATGCAGTAATTGTATTTTTCGACCGTTAGGTTTGGTAGTTTTTTGAAAGGGTTCATGTTAAATTAAATGCCGGTACTTTACAACATCTTAATGTGTGTATCATAAAATTGAAAAATTCACTCACAGCGTTCTCAACAGGAAGTAAAAATTGTGCGAAGTTCGATGTGTTATATTTTACCGCCGAACGTTGAAATGGCCTGTTTTTCTTCGTCGGATTGTTTAAAAGACAAACAACAAATAGAGATAGACAACAAACAATATCCAACGAAGCGAAATATCTTCCAGAACATATATTCGGCTGAATCAACAAGACACGCAACCAATTCAACCAAACGTGGAGTGCTATATAAAGTAAAAGATGTGGAGAAGGTGTCAGTTGCAGTCCAGAAACCAAATCAAGCAATCAACATGAAGTTCGCATACGCTCTCGTCCTGATCGCGCTGTTTGCGATGTTCGCTGTCTCCCAGGCTCTGCCCGAGGAGTCCACCGCTTCCAGCAACGATGGTTCCGACGCTGAGATCGAAGCAGAGATTTCTGCTGGAATAGACGCAGAAGCCGGAGCAAGTGGACGCCGTTTATTCAGACGCATCATAAGACTTCTTATCGGATAGAAGGCTCTGCTATATCTTGTCTAGTATAGAATTATTCTGTGTTACTGGAACGATTCATAGCACGAAAAAGAAAACCATATTTAAAACAGCAATAAAAAACATAATCTCATACAGTTGACCTTTGTGTGTAACCTCTTGATGAAATGTGATATAATTTCAATACGAACGAACGGGGCTAATTTGGGAGTTTTATAAAATATGCCTGAGTCATTATTCGTCTTTCATTGGATTCCAGCATGACGGTCCAAAGCACAAATAAAGGTGATTCAAAAGCAGTCAGAGGTATTGCTGTAATCATCCCAAGCAATAAGCTTATTAAACGGCAGCAAACTTGCTACAAGTGAGAAGAATTATTTTATCCACTAAAAGCCATTTATCTACTTTTATCAACCCCACTACCATTCGCACACTCCTCTCGCAATCAGCTCTTTTGTTAGACATCTAACCAACTCTACGTTTAAGCACTCTGTTGAGGGAAAACCTTGAAACACCTTTGTCCCAATCTAAAACGCACCTCCTCGTTAGCCGTCGTTGCAATGCTAATTAAATCAAAATGTTAAAGTTATCATCATCAGGCTTCCTTCCACCGGTTGGTGAGGGGAATGCTTTTAAGCTTTTAAAAAGCTAGCCGGAAAGGGGACACCCGTCCCTCCCAGGTGAGACGGTCATGACTTAAAACGCACACAAAAAACACCATTTACCCATTTCATCTTTACTGGGCAGCACCAAAAGTTACCTTCGCTTTGGTCAGGGTTGGTGAAAAAGCAAACACCCACTGTGGACGAGTCGCTTTTTGCTCGAGACATAGCGACAGCTTTCCCACCTGATAGCTTCGGTGCAGCGACAGAGGGGATCCTCGGGTTCAAGGTACTGAAAACCTTCGAGTTTCCATTTATTTCCACCGCTCGTAAGGTACACGCACCCACACGTTTTCCATTCCACCATTCCAGTGCGATGTTTTATGATGATGCTTGGCCCCCTGACCGGTGCTTTCGTGCCGAATAGCATGGACTCTGTGTCCTTGTAAAGAAGCACCACAAGCGCCAAGGCTAACAGTGCTGCAATTGAAACGAAAATAATCTCCCATTGGTGGTAGTGCCGGGAATGTACTAGTCAGTCGGAACGACTGTTTATCAATGGGTTGAAACACGCACGTATACCCGCACGGTACGGTGGGCCAACGTGTGAACAAATGGGTAAAAACCTTCGATAGAAGCAAGGCATAATTTTAGTCGATCGAAAGCGAACCGCGGTAGGAAGTGGAAACGTGGGTTCTCCAGTTTGCAACAATCAGCCCCACCCCCTTTAAGACGCGAGGAAGGTGGGAATAGGGAAGGCGGGAATGGGGAAAGCGGTCAGTAAACACAGCGCATAATTTACCTTCACCGACAAATTATGTAGGCTGGCTTTGTGTTTATCCAAGCGCACCAGACACTGTTAACACAAGGATTATCGCCATCGATGGTCCCTAATGGCTACGGGGCCTGACGCTTTCGCCAAACCGGTGTGGTTCAACCGGCGTAGCAGAGTATGCACCAGCCTTTTATTGAATCGACACATATTCCAGCTGGATTTTGCTTACAATAGCCCATGCTGCAATTGAAGCTTTGTTTTGGGTGGTTTCAAAAATGTGCGCCCTAAAAGGATCGTCCCAGTAAATTAAGAGCCCGGAGCAACAATGCTAGAGAGTTGGCCAATACGGTGAGGTGTGGGAACGAGTTAGCTGGATCTTTTGGGAGTGTATCGAGCTTCACATATTACGCATAGTTGGTTTTTGTTTAAACCATTAGCAGAATTCGAATGAAATTAGTACCGAAAGCAAATTCAAGAATAAAGCGCCTGAAAGTATGCAACATGCTTAACAAACTATCGTTTTCAGTGTTTTTTCTGAACATTTTCCTTATGAAGTTTTACTCTTAAGTGATCGTATAGCAAACGATCAATAGTAATTGAAATTTGATTTAACCAACACCTTTATGAAACATTTCATCGCTCCAATTGAAACTTTTGGAACCAAAACCAACGTCTCTCCCAATCCCGATGGCGCGTTCTTCGGCTGTATCTGCTAGAGCACGTTTCTGCCAGTGTAATCGAGTACTTCAAACGGCATGCCCAAGGTACGGATCGAACATTCAATTTCAGCTCCGCATCCACACACGCACAACGAGACGGAAAGCACGAACTGAAATCAATACGACCTTCCCTCCCAACCGTCTTCTACCCAAACCGGAAATGGATTCGTTAACGGACACAGGAAAGCGATCTGCAAAAGGCAACCGTGCTTGAATTCAAACACTTTCGCCTTGCCTTTTGTGTCAGGTCGCGTTCTACCGCAGACAATCGCTGTGGCGCCTTTTTTTATTATTATCGGGTTGATAGCTGCTTCTGCTTTAATGTTTTACGCCGCTTCCGGTGACGTCCAATGCATGCTAATGATGGTTCAGCTGTATTTCTCGAACAATCATATAAGAGTCATCGTGTTTGAATAAGTTTTTCGTTCGAAATGAAAACGCTTCATCGCACTTTTAAAATGGACCGAAACGTTTTCCACCAATTTAAACATGGTACTTTAATGCACATGTCAACCAACTTCAATTCAACATGAGGTTGCAACATCAAAGCAAATGTGGCATCCCTTTCCCACCCTATAAAATAATGTTCCTCACACTGCTCTTTTATGTCTTCCGTCGTCCAGCAAATACCTGCGGCACACATCGTTCCTTATCTCTTCGTTTAAACGCGTCAATTAATTAGAGGTTGGAATTGATGTGACCATATTACCGTAATTATCGAGCGCTCGCGACCCAACCCTGCCCGGGTACAACGGGCTGGACTGCAGCACACTGTGTAAAATGTGCGTTCAATGGTCTAATGCGTGATTTCAATCGCTGCCGGTGGCGCATCAACGTGCCGCGGCCGGATATTATAATACGTGACCCGCGGAAGCGCAACAAACCGGCTGCTCGGGAACTACTCAACCGGAACAGATATGGCTCCGCTACGCAAACATTCAGTAAACTAATCGCATTGCTGGGTGCTCGTGTGTGTGTGTGAGTGTGTGCTGGAGGGATAAAAAATCCTAATGCTTCGATGCATAACAAAAAAAACTATATTGTATAATTAAATACAACTTTTATTTCAATTAATTACTGATTGGAAAGTATTTAATGCAATGGGTTTTATCCCGCATACTAAATGGATTCTCCATTTTATATTTTACATGCTATGACATACTCTGGAAGTTTTTGCCTAATTAATTATTTTATCAATTTTTCGCTGCATATTACCGAGCCACACACCCTTGCTGCAAAGCCTGTATCATGTAAAGCTACACCTATCAATAGTGACTACTTTATGTCATTTATTTTAATGATCGACCTGACAAACAAACGCACACAAATCAAACACGTAATTATCCTGTCACGCTTTAGCGTATTGCTTTAGTGAAACGTGTCCCAACAGCACCTTCTGCACTTTATTGCCTCCGCTTCACCCATTAACCCACATTTTTCTGCTTATTCTGGTGAAAAATGGTTTCCCTAAAAATATTTCAAACATGCGTTTAATGACCCTAGAATGTTAACCCAACAAAAAAATCCACACCGTTTGGAGCAACCACAGCAACAACAACAACAAAACGGATCAATGTTCGACTGACCACAAAAACAATAACTCCAGAATCCAATTTTTCAAAAACAGTTGTGCAAAGGTTTCGAATCTGGTTAAAGTTTTTTATGATGAAAAATTTCGCGAGCTCATAAAAACATTCGAAATGGACTGTTATTTTTGTGCTTTCGTTTTTTCCCTTTCCAATCCTTCTACTGCTTACTAACATCTACCGTAACAAAATCGATGGGCGCACGATTCGCACAATCGTAAAGTACCCCAGCGTGATGTTTCTGTGGAAGCTAAATTTAAACTCCATAAAAAACACATTCCAAACTGATGCTCGGACCGGAAATTAGAACAATAAACAGCTTCGAATCAGCTTCAATCCACCATTTTCCCCGGAACGAAAATTCATAAAATATAGCAAGGGAAAACTTTTTTATACGTCTTTCATACTTTCCCAAACGTTCCCAATGATACCAAGAGCAGAAGAACCACTTTGCGCGGAAAGGCGTCAATCAATAAGCCAACCGAGAAGCCGTCCATGCCTGTCCATAGGCTCATTTATTGAGTGAACGTGTTAGTTTTGGACCTAGACTCTCCTTCTGAGAAGCAATTAAACCTCCCCGGTAGCATCACATCAAGCACATAATCTTTTACACGTTGGAAATGAATTATGTACACCTTGTCATAACGCACTTGGTACGTTTACACGTTGAGAGGTATGCAGTTATGTTTCCCTGAATTAAGTTACCCTAGGACGATGATAAACACGCGAACAAAGGCAAAGTCATCGTGCCTTTCCTAAGCGCCCCCCTTTTGTCTTCTCAGCACAAATTAGCTACATCATACATTAATATTTTCTTCACACTCTATGCCTTTCCTCTAGTGGCCTTTCCTTCTGTAGTATTATAGGGGTGGCTTTCTAGCAGCACTCCTTTCTGTTGAAGGCAAAGGAAAGGCGAATAAAACAAAACTAAAGAAGACATTGAGCATATTCTTGGGTTGGGAAAGCGTCTAACTCGTAATTCATATCGTGGTTTCTTGAAGGTTTTTTTAACCATGCAAATGGAAATTATTACAGCCGTACATCATCGTGCTACCTCGTGCTTTTCTCGGATTCACAGGACGCTGTTGTGCATCTAGAGCAATTAATATTCCTGCATCATTTCAACCACTTTAGTTTGTCAGAGTGAATGTTAAATTAACTTAAAATGGACTTTGTAAGTAATTTTTGTCTTGTTGGTCTTTTGTGAAAGCCATACCCTATAACTTATCATCGCCTCCTAAAGGTATGCAATTTGCATGGAAAAATACCGTACCATGGAGACGCCTGGTTAAACTATTCCCGCATTGAAAATGCAATCTACATATTCACAATTCCGCACCTTATAACAAATTGCACGATTTGCACCCAGTTGAACTGAACTGCTCCAATGTTTAGTATCCGCTCTGATCAAACAATTGTACCCGTGCCGTGGGCACACGTGTGATCAAATAAACAAACAGGGAACAAAAATCACGATCAAAAGGCAAATATTGATTCTATGGAAATAAATATCCTTCCTCACTTCTCTCCCAGTATGCACTAGTATGGGGCCAAATTAATTGCATTTCAATCCCACTTTACGCAGTGCACATGCGGATGCACGTGCGTTCACTATTATTTGCGTTTCTGATGTTTATCGAACGACCGAAATGCGCATCGCGCAACCAACGGTCCTCAAACCGGATGCACTTTCGGCATAGTGTTTGGTTCTTTTTGCGTTTCGAAGAGATTTATATGTTTGGTTGGAACAACGATGTGCACCTGGGAGGAGGTGAAAAAAAACGTTGATTTAAACAAGAATTGAAACTTTTTACTGCAATGAAAATTAAGCAAAACTCGCACATTGCAACGCACCATTGAGTTTTACACCGTCAGCTTATCCGCTTATTATGCGATTTGTAGGTGGAAAATTTACGACCGAACCCAACAGACCGTCCGAAAAATGCATAAAGCATAAAATAAACCCCCGCCTGCAAAGAGCACAAAGCTACATAGAAAGTACAGTCAAAGCCGTGAGGTGTATGACCCCGGGCGTATGAAAAGATCGATGAACTAAAGTTCACATATATCTTCCCCCCTACTGTCTCTGGTTTGGTGAGCATTTCGCTTTTTTTTTGTTCCACTTTTGTAAAATTATTATTCACAGGACAACTTATCGAGAATGTGGGAAAATGGAAAATGGGTACCATGTGTGCAGCTGCAGCTGGGTCAAAGTAATGCATCATACACGCTCCAAAAATAGTCTCTACCCACATTTACTTTTTCCCTTCCGCATTACCACATACACCCGCATACGATGGAGCATGAGAAAGATCGGTAAAATGTGGATGGTCACATTTTTCATTTCAACGCAATTCGCAAGCGAGATAAGCTTTTTTTTAGGGGTAGGGTTGAGTAGAACAGTTGTTCGATTTAATGTTCTCTTGCTGTTGTTGGCTAAAAAAGGTAATCTCCTCTATGGCTCGCAGCCGGTAGGATTCGAACCTACGCTCCCAGAGGGAATCTGATTTCGAGTCAGACGCCTTAACCACTCGGCCACGACTGCACATATACACCTTGGGCGGTGGCAGATAACAACATTACACAACGTGACGCGCAAGGACGGGTGGTAGCAAGCCGTGAATGTAAAAATAAACCAACGCGTTCCAAATTAACATGAATATACAAAGCCACGTCGTAATGTCAGCTTATTGCATGCAGGGTGGTGCAGACTTTCCTCGTTAACGACTGAAATTAATTGTGGAATCTTGTTTAGTCATACCATTAAGTCGTTGAATAAGAATTTGCTACTTACATTTCAATAGAACATCTATTGCTCTCCTTTCTTAAAAAAAAACTTGTAGCCAAATTTCATTGGATTAATGCTGACCATCGGAAAAGAACATCTCCGACCTACCCATTACCAAGGTTACCTTTCGATACACTCTCTGGAGAGGTTAAGCCGTTTGTTTGCGAAACGTTCAACCCAGTCGAGGTTTGGTCGTTTAAACTCATCAGTTTATGTGCGGCCACGAAGAAATGGAGCAGAATCAGCAACTGTCAGGCTCAGGGACACATAATCATGGACGGTGGTAAAATATGCGAAATAAAATATTTAAACTTACTCACCCGAACAACATGCTTGGCTGTTAAACTCTGCTGCTATAACCGGCATACAACCGCCACTAGGTGCCTTCCTCCACCGTACGGGTATTCGTTCTGCATCTCGACAAAGTTAGGATCAAAACACTCGCCCACATCTTGCCACCGTCGGTTGTTTTCGTTCCGTTGCGTTGCCGCCAGGGACAGAGAAAAGCGTTGGAATATTCAATGCCGACTACTAAACCAAAAACGTTCCTGGAAGTGGATTGAAGCCTTCTTCTCTGTGCTTTGCACCGATCTAACGCAACGGTGGTACCATGTTTGTTGGTAGTGAATAACGAACTGGCACAGTTATGTACCGAGCGCTCAACACTACACTAAACACCGGATTCCTTCTCCTCCGCTTGGAAGGTTGTTTGAGTTGCTGCATAAATACAAATGGGAGCAGCCCGGACGTCAATATTTGCTCAAAACCCAAACTCAAACCCTAAGTTGGAGTTACCGAGGAACGGTAGCGTCAACACACGTTAACTGTACTCTCTATATACACACATCTGCTTGCCTTCACGCACTAAATGGTTACTACGATTATGATTTACATTGCAACACCGGTAGTCATCGTGAAAGGTGCATACACCAACTGCTGGCATGGAAGCTGATGAGCAGATTATTTAAACAATTAGAAGCTGTGACCTTGCGCAGCTGCTTCCGAGAAGTTACTTTATTAAACATTTTAAACTGATTCTACCAAAAACTCTAAACCCTTTCTCATATCGCTCTGGCTCGCAACTAACGCAAAAACCACCATCCCACTGATTGATATGAATAATTTCAACTTCCGATATTACCTTCAAACCATTGTACCACAACCAGTTCTTAATTATGCTACCAGGAACGCATCAAGTATGCAGGGCCGAAAATTATTCAAATTACCCGGAACTAGACCAGAAAGCTGTTGACAAACCGTTCATGAATTTCCAACAAATCTCCAACCGTGATATCCAGTAATGCATTCAACGAAGTCACAAGCTTTTGTTTGTGCATGGAAAATTTCAATGCAGATATTTCATGTTGATACGATATTAACTAGTTCCCGGTAGTAGCGTACTACACAAGTGGACGACCAGGTAAAACAATTCGAAGGGGTTCTAACGAGGAAGTGCATCCTTGTGCAATGTACAGTACAATCTCCTACAGCTCCCCTATAGTTGTACATAAAAAAGAAACACTAATTATTTTCATTTGTTTTTATTAAAATTAAAAATACGTATATTTACGTTGACATTTTTACACAATATGGTACACTAGAGTAAGAAAGAATATTGTATTTACATTACTACGGTAGTTAAACTAACGATGTTTTTTATCGTTCACATTAACTTTTATATTGGCTTCTAACACACAATCGTACACAACAAGGTTATCAACCAGCAACATTAGCGGCAGCGCTAATGGTTGATGTGCATTTCCTTATTCTGTCTCACTCTGATTGCTGCTATAATCTGGTAAAGGAAATTGTGTCTGACTATTTTCTAGGAGAACACGAGCCTAGAAACTCTTCTATATTTCTATAGTTCTTGTCAAATCCTCACACTATCTAGATCTATTATTCCTTAACCATACTCTACTTACGCTCCTCCTTTCAGTCATCGTTTATTAATCGGATTCGTACATTCCTACCGAATAACCGCCGATTCTGGTACTCGTTCAACGCTTTCTCTGCATCATGATGATTGCGGAACCGCACCATTGCTTCCCCGGTAGGTTGACCATTGTCCAAGAAACGTCTCTGGATGTTTTCCGGCGGTAGATCAAACTCCTGGAAGAAACGCTGCACGTCCTCCACTGAAGTCTTGTATGCAAGGTTCAACAAACCCACGGTCGATGTACGATACGGTCCACAACCGACACCTTGATTTTGCTCCGGATCATCATTCTGAGACCGTTCACTACCTCCACCATTTCTATTATCGTTCCGCAGATGGTCAGGCAGCCAGTGCGAGGTCTGCAGTCCTTGGGCGATCGCCTTGAACCGTGCCATTAAATCGGCCACCTGACCCCGATCGAGATGGCTGGCAAACACTTTCCGCCGACCGAGATTCTGGGATGATTTCGATTCTGCGTGAGCAGCCTCACTCGGCGAAGCAAACTCAACCAAGCACTCCCCCGTCCGGCCACCGCGTTCGTTGCGTACGAGCAGGACATTTTTCGCCTGGAACCCATCATGCCCGAAGAAGGCAAACACATCCTCCTCGTACACGTGGAAGTCCACGTTCCGGAGCAGTAGCCAATTGGTGCGCTGGAACATTTCACTGTTATCGGTACTGGGGCCAGACCGACTTTGGGCTTTGCGCGGATCGCGTGAGTTGTTCATGTTGTTCATGTTGTTCATGTTGTTCATGTTGTTCATGTTTTGCATGTTGTTCATTAAGTTCATTTGATTCATATTGTTGGGATTGTTCAAATTATTTGTATTATTCATACCGTTCATCATCGCGTTCATATTGTTCATCATAGCGTTCATATTGTTTATGTTGTTCATGAATTGATTACTATTGGAGTTGCCATTATTGTCGCTATCGTTACCCATCGAATCGCTATTCATACGATTATTCCACGATCCGTTGGTGTCCGAGTTAGCCCCTTCATCGAAATCCATACGCCGTTGCGCCTCCATCGCATTGGACGATGAAACATTACTACGCTGATCATTCCATGGCCTTTCAACCGATCCCCATCGAGTGTTGGGCTTGTTAGAGCGACCCTGCCGACCATTATTTCCACCATTATCCGAAGTATTACCATTGGTCGTCTCGGAACCGTTTGCCTCTCCATTGCCCGAACCAGTCTGGTCGTTAGTGTCCTCTCGCTCGAGTGATTCCTCCTCTACATCCCTTGGATTCTCGTATTCATTCTTCGCTACCTCATAGTCAATCTCCTGACACACGCGAACCGATACCTTTTTGTTGCCGATAAAGTGTCGATGCACCTGCTTCCATGCTTCGTGTGCATCTTCTTGTCGGTGGAATTTTACGTACCCATCAAGCTGCTTCGGAGTGCGATAGTTCTTCACAATCAACACCTCGACGACAGTCAAATCCGAAAACATCTTCATGATGTCCTGCTCGGTGGTAAAGGTCGGTAGATTCCACACCACTAGCGCCGTCGATGGTGAAGTGGACGGGTGCCTACGGTCCTCACTGTCTTGGTCGTCCGGAATGGCCATCACATCATTACCTCCGGCACTGCCACCACCATTAATGCCTTCGTTCGGGAAATCTTGCGTATTCCAAGGATTAATATTTCGCATATGATCATCCCTTCGAGCATTCTGAGCCATTTTATCGTTGCCGGGCCGGAAAGAGTCAATCGCCGACTCAAACTCCTGATCCGTGATGGACTCGATACGCACACGCGTCCGGCGCACCATCGAACCGTCACGTGTCAGTGCGTATTTCTTGCTGTCCTTACGCAGAAATTGAACGTAAGCGATACCCGTTCGACGGCCGGTTTGATCGTTAATCATCTTGATCCCATGCGTCGAGATCGGATGTGTCTTGAAGAAGCGCCTAATCTCACCGTACCCAGTGGCTGACTCCAGGTTGGATAACTTCACCGCATAGTCACTTGTGACCGCACCGGATTTTGCGCCTGTATACACGCTCTCCGGAAGTGGTGACGTATTGCGGAATGGACCACCATTCATCCCGTTGGCGAGGGGAGACACTCTACCGCCCCTAGATGAGTTTCCGAACCGAGACCGCTGATCGCCCGAAACACCAGTATGAAGGCCAAAAATAGGCTCCATCGTTTGCTGATTGATGCCCGCGAACACGCCGTTTATCGAATTCAGCGCCTGTTGCTGGACAGCGAAATCTGACTGCATCCTGTCAGCAAACCGAGACACCCGATTGGACTGACCACCATTCAGCGCGTCGTATCGATCCCGACTGTTGCTTTCTTGGCTGCGACGATCACGCGAACGAGAGCGACTACGCTGCCGGATGCGACCGAAACGATCGCGGCTGGAACTACGGCTACGGCTGTTTCTATACCGGCCACGGCCGTATTCCCGACTGGAGCTGCGTGACCAACGGGTGTTGCGATCTCGCGACGAAGATCGACTGTGGCCACCGTCTCTTTTGTACACTCGACCGCGGGACGACGAACGACTACGATGACGGTTCTCCCGCTCTCTGGAGGACGAACGACTGCTTCTCCGGAACGACCGCTCATGCGAACGCGATCGACTTCGGCTTCGACTACGACGATCCTTTTTCAACAACTTCCACGGACTCGAATCTTGAACAATGATGGGCCGTGGCATTTCATTCACAATCGGTTGGTTATTCTTCGCAGCCTGGCTCTGCATCGTGGCCGACAACCAATCGGAAAGACTGCCACCGTTGGAAGATAATGGTGGTAAAACGCCACCAAGCGGCGCTGCCGTTCCAACATCACCGGCTCCACCATCCGACGACAGAAAAGACAGTCCGGGTATTTCGTTATAGCTACTAGATCCTTGTGCCAGAAGTGGACTCAACGTGGTCGACGCTACAGTAGAAGGCGCATTGACGCCTGGGTTTTTTTGCTGGTTTGCAACGGCTTTAGCGAGAAATCCAGCCAACGATATAACCGGCGGTTGTGGCTGTTGGGTTCCGGCTGCTGTCGCAGCCATTTTACCTGGTGGAAGAATGTTATACTGCGACGACACACCAGCGACTGGGATTGCTTTATTACTAGACACTGGAAGTGCAGCCGTCGTCGGTAGGATGCTGGGCTGGGCGACCGCAGTCTTTGGAACGGCGGTTGCCGCCTGTTTAAGCTGCATAAAGCTTAGGGCGGCCTTGCGTGCCTGTTCGATCACTTTCTGCATTTCGGTGCGGGAAGATAGGAGTAGTGATATGGGTTCATTTTTAATGCAGCCTCCATTCAGTGCCATCGCTTGCCGTGCGTCTTCGTCGGTACTAAAATGTGTATAAAGAAACCAAAATAAGGTGAAACTTAAAATGACACAGAAAAGGAAATGCTTCTGCAGAAAAGGAAATGCGCCGGTTATTAAGGGGTGGGTGTGGATAGAATGCTTTCTAACATTGCTGGTGATGAAAAAGTGACGTTTATGTTCTTATGTTCACTCTGGTCAAGCCAGAGTATTCAAAAACCGAAAACGAAATTCATATATTTTATTTCCAGAGATCATCAAACATATTGTTCTCATGTTCTAATTTTTTAACCCATAAGACGACAAGGAACACCGAATACGAAGAACTAAAGATACTTACCACAGAGAACGGTTTCCAGTCTTAAATTCCTTAACTAAGTTTTTCAAATGAAGTCATCCTTTCGTAAAAAGTAAAAAATATCCAAAATACATCCCTTTCCTTCTCTATATGAAATCAACACAGAGCGCAGTTTCGTCGCTGTAAGAATAACTTACCCAACACCTCTTAATTGGATAATCCAACTATTATTTTTGTGAATATAGCAGTTACCAATTCTCTTCCAACGATTAGGAAATATTGTCTACTTATTCCCAAAAACATTAGGATGAAAAGATAACGAAAACGTCGTTTAAGAGATTGGGCTGAATAAGTAGTTCCTAATATTTGGTGTCTAAAGTGAGTGAACGAAATTCAAATGAACTCCAATGAATTCCAACAAAAAGTGCACAACGCTTTGCGCTTTCAATGCTTCCCTTGAAATTAATTTCAATACATCCCAGCAGCAAGTTTCCCATCTTAGCTAATGCCCATCCCGGGGCAAATCCACCTCATTATGATCAATTTACCACTCCCAGATTAAACCCTTTTTCAGTGCCAGACACTCGCTAACCAGACGCTGGAAATAGCGTATGATTCATTTACCCCACACAACCACTCTTTCTTGCGATCTTTCGTCTTGCGATGTCTCGAGAAGGAACCACTGTCGGGACATGGTGCACCCAAAACGACGAAACGAAACGATAAACTGTACACTACGAGCAACACATGACGGAACTTGCTCACAGCCGACCCATCCAACCGCTCCGCTCTAAGTCCAAAACAAGATTCGACGATGCTCGGTCGGTTAACAGAAAAATCCAGTTTTGCGTGTTGGCAGTGTTTTACCTCTTCCTTATAATTGTGCGACGCGAAACGTGCACCCGAAACGAGCTCGCAATCGGAACGAACTTGATCGTGAAAGAAAGTAGAAGCATTGGCCGTTCATACTCACCACACTGTAATGTCACTCCGTCCGTCCGTTCGGGTATCCATATGTAACGACAGTATAGAAGAGCAAAAACTGCAGCTCAGCTGAAACCCACCTTTGCTGTTGCATTTTATCGTCAACCAGTGAGCATTACGAGGAATATGTTAGGGACACCTTTGAAAGGGGCGCAAAGAGTCGCTTCTGTTTCGGTTGTTTGCCTCCAATACTGAGGAGGAAATATATCGTACATATGTTTTATTTGCTGCACAACATTACTGTCTAAACGCATACGGTATATCAGCGTAATCTCGAGCATAACACACGGATCGAGACGATTACGCGGGTTCGATACGATCTTGCAATACTAACTTATCTGGCTATTTGCACTTCCGACTGGCGACCGTCAGCACCCCTCCCTAGGAACCGTTTGCCTCTTCTGATGATATAACCCACCTCGCGGACCAGCACACGGAGGTTAACCTAATAACTAGTTTTTATGCCGACTACTGACTGACATCACCACGCGGCGACGAAAAACGAAAACCCTCCGCAGACGCATGAGACATTCATAGGGGTGGAAGAGGAGTTGTGAAAAATATACATACCCATGTGAATGCGATTCGGGATTCGTAATGGGTACGCGGCAGTGGACTATAATACGAAATATTAACGTTTCCACAACGACTCATGACATGTGGCACACACGGCGTTGCATGTTTGGAATTACAGCAACTATCCAATGAAAGTATCTGCTTGTTGGCGTGTTAATTTAGAGAAATTGCACACATTACACAACGAAACAGTGATCTCCTCTTTCGTCCGTTACGTATAGCGATCGTGTACACCCTCTATACATTCTGGAAATATCAGGCAATTAGACGATACATCAACATCCTTGAACGTTGCCATGCAAAATCAATAACGATTCGGTATCGGTGTCCAGTTTTGCCTTACCGTACTATTTCCCGGAACTCGGTAATGAAATATCGAAGCGTGAACGATGAAAAAGAACACCAAACGTCATCAGAATGTATTCACCCACCAGCAATAGGCAAGCCAAAAATGGAATGGTAAATCTGGCAAAAATTAAACGAATGCAATACAAACCTGAACGCTATAAACGCATCGCCTAACGCACCGCCGACGATATGAACGCCACCGTCCGGAATGGACAAACCCTTGAAAAAGGAACGCACATCGGACGCATTCGCCGCCAAGGGCAGGTTCTGCAGACGTATGATCACGCTCATGATGGCTGCTGATGGTACTGTTGTTGCTCCTGCCGATGATACTGCTACTAAGGCAGCCTGTCAACTTCCGGGCCGTTTCTTTCGGTTTTCAGAGTTCAACAGTTACAGTCGCGACCCGTTTTTCTTCCTGAACCACAACAGCAGAGCGCGATCGCGCATCAGATCAAGGCAAAATAGGATTGAACAGGCACAACAAGGGAGATGTTGGTTTGATTGATCGCGGTGTGTCTCTTTTCCTAAATATTTCTCTATACAGCACAGTTAATACAATGTCTCACACCAACCACAAACAAACACGCGCGCGTTACGTGACTCGAAATGACTGGTCTACCCAGACGGTTTCAATATATCCCGATGAGACTCTATACAGTGTAGCCCTGTCAGGGTTTATCTTCCTCCTTCGCTGATGGATTATCTCCGGAAGCGTTGCTTTCCACGCGGGGGATGATGATGATGATGACACACCAACCAGTGTGATGCCCTGCAAGAGCGAAACGAAAAAAAAACATACGGAATCAGACATAAAATAATAAAACTTTCAACCCCAGATAAAAAGATGCAAACTAGGAACACGGTTTCCGCGTGATATAATCGGGAAGCGAATCTGACGATCATATCCCAAATAATAATCAATGTTTACGGTTGATACATCAAATTGTAGCATTTTAACATTGTACGGTACGAGTAACCGACATTTGTGCGTACGTTTAAATACAAATGCTCGGCACATCAAATCGTGCTCATTAACGAGTGCGAGAGCTGCGCCCCCGACTCGACCCGTCCCGACCACCAGCCAATGCGTTGCAACTTTTTTCGTGTGATCATCTGCGCAGCTCACGCAGGGAAACCTGTTTTCCACGCACTAACCCGGGCAGTGCGCTACACATAGGAGAGGAGCAAGATGACGCGGTCACACTTGGCCACCCCTCCCCAAGTACTGTCGGAAGGAAAAACGGGTGCGATAAGATCAGTCGAAAAGTTACCGTAGTTCCTTTACAACGAAAGTATTTCTTTCGATACTCTTAACTGCTTAACTTATGTGTTATAGATGTTGGTTACGATCCATGGAGGTTGTTTTAACATAACCATTTCTGCAAAAAGGAGAGAAACATTCCAAGCTTGATACGTTGCCTGAAAATCTTGCTGTAAGAATTATTTTATTCACAAGTCTGTATCCAATAAATCGCGAAGACAACCCTAAAGGAACACAAATCCATTTCTTTCCACATCACCCTCATCCTACCTTTAACAGTGGACACTACATTATCAACGGAACTTGGACCTTAATACGGTGCGCCATATTGATCATCAAACTCCATTCCTAAAGCTGTGTCTCATTCCGTACTCTCTCTTCCCCTCGGAGATTGGGAGAGGCTTAGGAAATGTGCTTCTAATCCATCCACAGTTTTGCGAACGAGTAAAAGCACACGGTTCCTCTCCGGTACGAGATGTGAGGCATGAAGGGAGTAGGGATGGAAAACGTCCCTTTCTCCTGTTTTCACCAGCGAGAGGAATGGAAAACTCACAACACTATAAAGCGATTAGACACCGAAGGAAATGGCACAGTCTTACAGCCGGAGTGTTCCCTGTGCATAGTGCCATCGTTTAGTAACGAGTTCGAGATTAAAAAAAAAAACAGAGTGCTGAGTACTAGTTAGAGAAAGTGAAAATCATGAACCCGCTGAAAGTGAGTTTTCTCCCAAAGAAGTAGCAGCGTTACGTTGCGTGTTGCTTAAGGCGATCGGATAACAGTGATATCGTTCTATAATATGTATAATTTGCGATAATGAGATAATATACCTGTTATCGTATGGAACTAAACGTGAAAGAGCTATCCTCAAGTAAAACAGTCTTTAAAAACGTAGCGATTTCAGGGAAAATGCTTTAATACATCTCTTATAAAGAAATGATTCACAGTTGAAGTGTACAATGGTTTCAGTTCATATCCGTTGTTTCCCGCTAGGAACACTATTTCTTTAGGCGTGAACGGCGCTCTTACAGCTATATTTACAAGACGCCAAGTCTTTTCCAGACTAAAGTGACAATGTAAGGGAAAACGCACGCTGAAAGTTTAGCCGTCAGTTTGTCCCGTCGTTTCGGTCGTATCTGGTGCAGCACCTGCAGTCGGTGTCACAGCTCGAAGCTTGGCCGCGTGCTCTAGTATCCGCGTGACTTGCTCCTCCGTCAGCCGCTCGTCCGAGTCCTCGATCATAAGCTGTATGTGTAGCGGCGAGGAGGGAGGATCGTTCACCATCATCAGACATTCGTTCTTGGTCAGGTTGAACTCCTTCATCGCCTGCAGGAACTCCACGATGCCCGTCGACGTTTGCTCCTTGCACGGTGTGTCCTCCAGATACTGCACCGTTTCGTACGTGATCGTGGCGAGATTGCGCAGTCCGTACTTTTTCTTACTGTTTTTCATGTCCTTCAGTGCTATCATAACCTCGTAGTTAGTCAGAATGGCCGCATTTGGATTGATGATCTCCATATCTATGGCTGCTTGTCCTCGTCTGCGCAGCGGGAGAGTCGGTGATATTGGAGAGGGAGGAACAGATTTGTTACGGAAAAGTGCCGCTCATGAATGTGTATCAAACTAACGTGTTCCCCAAAATAGAGTGTACTGGAAACTAACAATCTATAGAGCTTACCCATCGAACTCATTCAATCTGAGGAAGATAAAACTCTGTAAACAACCGATACCCGCTTCTCGCATAATTTAGTGATTTCCCAATATTTCTGTTCTATTGCAGTTGGTACTCTTTTCAGCATGTGCTATCACCATCCTGCACTATGTCCACCCAGCCCAAGGGTTAGAGATTGAACATCCACACAGCTTCTCCACGTTCAAACGTGGCGTTATGCTCGGCGATGTTTCGTACAGCTATTCCTCGACCGACATGGGGTCGCCGGAAAGTGGTCGCTACAAGACGGTAACGGTGATCAAGAACATTGCCGTCCCGAAACCTACCAGCACGATGTTCAGCGATCGGTCGGAGCATTTTTATGACTCGGTGGAGAAAACTTCATCCAAAAAGCGAACACACGTGGAGTACTGGCCTCCGAAGGATAATCACGTGGCGCATCGGTTGAAGGTAAGCAACACGCACCGTCCGAAGGGAAGCAGCGGTGGTAGCCAACACAATCGCCAGGAAACCGCCCCAACGAAGCCAACGTACAGTTATAAGACCGTCGAAATCAAGGAACAGCCCGAGGAAGAACCTCAGCACCCAATCGACTTGCTGGAGCTCGCCAAATCGGCCATCAAAACGCTCACTCAAAAGGCAAAGGGTGGACCGGGTGAAAATACTGGCCCCGTAACGTTTCCCTCCAACGGGATGATGATGGCGATGAAAAAGAAGAATGGCATCGTAAGCGTGGCTCAAGAGTATACCAGCATCGTGACGGAGGATCCCAAACAGCGTCAAAAACCTATCGCGAGCAAACTGCGGACGAAGGTGGATCCTCCGACGAAAGCTCCCACCTACCAGGCGCCATACTCATCGTCCACTTCCAGCAGTGAGGAGGAGATCCCGCTCAGCGAGTTTGTGCAGTCGGAGTACGTCTTCAACCACAAGACGGGCACGTTCGAATTTAGAGCCGCCTCGAAAGCACCGAAAGCTGTCCAGGAATATCTTCGCGCTAATCCGTACGGTTACAAGAAGGAGGAGCAAACTTCAATGAACGAGGAAGGGTCCAACACGTACAGCACACCATCCGAGTTGCTCTTTGCCGAGCTCCAGAATGCTGTAGCGACTCGAAACGTTACAATGATCAAGTCGCTTGCCAGCCAGCTGGAGGAAACTTTCAACATAGGCAAGCTAAACTTTGAGTCGCTAAAAACCGAGGCAGACCTAAATCGTCGTACGACGGAAGACTCCATGATGGCAATGATGGCCGCTGAAACGACTACCGCCAAGCCATCGTTTGACTTTGGCTACGGAAACTATGGCGAAACGACCACCATGGACTATCAGGATCTGACCACGGAGCCAGTGATCAGTACCACGATCAAGGCGCCAATCATGATGATGCCAACCACCACCAAAAAGCCACTCCGATACATTGCTCCGAAGCTGCGAGGTTTTAAGCGATTCTCGTCAAAGCGACAGAGCAAATAATTGCCGTAGAAGGATGGAAGTCTATTTTTTCTTCAACTCTCTCAAACGGCGGCGAACAAACACACCAATCGTTCACGCGAACGATCGATCGATGGAAAAGTATTTATTATTAAACGCGGCTGTTGCTCACCATAATCGAAAAATCTCAACCGACCAACAAATTCAAGATATTGAAGTACAATCGTGATATAAAACACAGAGGGCACACTACTATTTCCAAATACGGAACAACGGAAGGCATTCCCCCCTTGTATGAATAAATGTATCTGATTTTAAAAATATTGTAAAATATTTTAAATGTTTTGCCTTTTCTGCACATTTCGGACAACAACATCGGTAAGAGAGAGAGAGAGAGAGAGAGAGAGAGAGAGAGAGAGAGAGAGAGAGAAGGTAAATGCAACAGAATTTGCGTGTGGTATACTTTAGGATGATCTCTTTTGTTTTCCACTATCCAATATCACTATCAGGACATTTCTTACCTCGAGAAACTCGATTTCCTCTTGTGATTCCAGCATTGTGATATAAGATAATTTGACTAAAATAGGAATCATTTTATATTGTTAATCAATTCATTAACGTTGCAAAGCATAAGGTCAAAGTATAATCAAAGTATGAATCAAAAAGAAAAAAAAAGATGTTTAGCAAGATGCAGTAGAATGTTTTGTTTGTTAATTTGGTATTGTATTTTTTTATAATTTTCTCATTTTAACGAATTGTAGAAGAGGTTTTGAACTAGGCTATGAATGATCTTCAATCGACACATTCGATAACTTTAGTTTGCAATTGTCACTTGAAAGGCATTAGATAGGGCTCTCTCACGATAGACCAGGATATTTAAAAAAAAAAACTAGGGAAGGGATTTCGACTATTTCTGGTATGATGACCTAGGTCAACAATACTGCGCAGGCGTCATCGTCGGCCAGACAGAAACAAGAGGAAACCAAATGATGGATGCAGGCAAGTTAACTCTAAACTTGTGTCACTACAACAATTTACTATTGACAATTAGATTACGAACACAGGACTTTTCTATTAGAATTTTTCGGTACTTTTCCACCAATATACGCTCTCCAGGCCAGGTTTCACCGCACACAGTTAAGGTGATAGGTGTGCCTCTGTTTCCCTTTTAAATACTTACTCGAGTACCAATTTCCCCATACGTTTATTAAAATTCGTATTAAACCAATATATTCGTTGTGCAGGTAACGATACTTTGCCCACTAATACGAATTTTGATTTAAAACTTCTTAAACCAAAACATTTCCCACAGCGAGGCCACTCCTAATACCCTGCCACAACACCCCACACCTTTTTTTTCTCTCACGACAAGGGATGACGTCGTAGCAGATAGAGCACAACCATTCAACCCTTACCAACTTCTCCTCCTTCATTCTTCCGTCTCGTCGTTCAAGATTCAGTCTCGTGTAATAAGTAATTATTCTTTATTCGCTACCAATGCACACATCATCTTTTCATCATTGGTCATAACAATATAGCGCATAAAGTCGCACGAGTAATCGTTTTCTTCCCTTGTCAAATACAAATCTACCAAAAAGTCTCACACACGCGGGCGCACACTGGCCAAAAATTCACACACTTCAAGGACGCTTACGTGCAAAGCGATGGGATTCCAAAAATCTGGTGCGTTTGCCGTTAGACTTACCTACACACTATAATCTAAATCGCTTTGCCACACACTTTTCTAGCGTTTCTCTCTCGTTACAACTTTTCTTTTCGCCCTAAAGACACCGTAAAATGCGCATTTATCTTCTGCTTCAAGATGGCGACATCTGCGAAAGACAAAACTCTTCTGAAATTTGGCTTGCACACACGCTGATAGCTACAAGACAAGAGAGTTTGGGTGCGCCATGTTGGCAGCATGTGTGTTACGCCCAAGGTGTATAGAGACATGTTTGTCAGCTTGACACATTGTGGAAGAAACAAAAAAGAAACAATTTTCAACTAAAACTACCACTCACCTCATTCAATTAAAACTACCACAAAGTTGAACATATTTTTTCATATTCATTAAATAAGGGTTTCGTTCGATAGTTCAAGCAAATAGCTCAATTTATGATTTACCATTAAAATTTATATTTTTCCTACTACACACACCTTGGCTGTAACGCGATGGGAATTGTTTTGACAACAAACCAAAAGCGCAAAAACGTTTTTTATAGAGACTGAACCGTTAGGTTAGTTAGGAAACTAGAAAACATAGGAGGATACATTCTATCTCGTGGTAAATAAGGAGAAGAGGAATTCGCCTCTAACTAGTGCACAGTATGAGCAACGATATCCCCAAACCGGCTGATCAAATCCAAACCAATTCAACTGAAATAGAAGATATTGAGGAAAAGTTGCCGGCGTATAAAGTGAACATTAAAAACAAACTTATTCCTGCATCGTTGGAAATAGTTGATCTTACCGAAGACGACTTTCTACACGAGTTTCAAAGCTTCCTGAACACCCTACCTGAACAGCGCTTAGACATTAATGCACGGAAATGTGCTACTAAGGAAAATAGCCGTTCAGTTAAACGCTATCTGGGCTTGGCGGCCCAATTTCTTCCTCATGTTCTGATGCACCAGGACACATTAGGATTCGAAATTTTCAGGATACCCTTCGCGAACGCTATGCTGTACGGGAAGCTGACGGCGGAACAGTTCCGCAACGATCTTACGGTGTACCAACTTGATGATGGTTCGGCAACAGTCGATGTGTACTACCGACCGTCGAACAACCAAATGATAGGTGAGCAATATAACGAAAAAGGGAAAATAAATGAATACAGCGTCTATATTGTTCTTTTAAAGATAAACTGGATAAACTACTCCGTTGCGAGGATACCCTTCAGCGGAAACCATCCCCATTGAATGCGGAGGCTGTTCCGGACTCCATCGAGCTGAGGAACCATCTCAAGACGCTGATATCGATAGCTAAAGCTCGCTGTAACACCCAACTCGCCCCGTTGAAGCTACGATCGCATTGTTTCGTTCTAGGGCGCCCGTTCTTCACAGGCAATGGCAAGGTAGCCGTTTTCGCTCAAACCATGCTACCCGACGCTGAACATGGACATTCATTTGAGCTGTTCTGGAAGTGTTACCTACTATCGCTGTACGAGCCCATACTCAACCAGTATCAGGAACCGTCTAGCATACACGAAACCACGTCCATCATTATTGAAAAATTGACGGAAAAGATGAACACATTGAACGCGTAGAATAAAACCTATGTCTGTTTGAAAATTTTGGTTACCTTTTATTTTCCTTGAGAATTACTTGAGAAGAGGTTTGTGATCGGAGTTCGACATGGAATATTTAATCTCTCTCTGCCTCTCTCTTTAGCGGCTTGGTTGTAGTACTTCTCCAAAAAATACTTATTACACCGTTTCGTTAAGAGCCACACAATAATCCCTACTGCTCAGATCGGGGACACACATACACCGCCAGTTGGTTATGCAAGGTTTTAATAACAAAGAAGTGGGCAGATGATAACCGAAAACCGAAACTTGAAGCCCCGCAGAACCTGTCTAGGCTGTTTTTGCACGCATGGCAGCACGTTTACTGGTGACGGCCTGGAAACCAGACTTAATACTAGCGACGGAACACCGGGACCCGCAAGATTCGCACTGTAGGAAGAACAGGCGGGTGTCTTTCTGGAGGATGGTGTCCGGCGAGCGGCAGGTGTGGCAGGTAACGTACTCCTTGATGTATCTTCGCAGCACGTTCTCGATCTGTTTCGGCTGGAAGCGTCCCTTAATGATGAGCTGATTGTTACCGTCGACAGAACCGCTCGTACCCAACTCAGCCAACAAGAAGTCGAGCACGTGCTTCTGTAGCCGATGGAGCGTTTTGCAGATTTCGGTAAAGTTGGCGAACGAGGTTTTCTTCGTGCCGACGCGCAGTACCTGCGGCGGGCGCATCACGAACTTCGGCTTGCGACCTCCGGCCATCTCCGGGTTCTTGTCGAGAATGATCTCGAACACGCGGTTCAACAGCTCGTCGTAAGTGTAGTCACGGTCCGATCCCGCCCAGGAGGTCACATTTTCATCCACTAATTGGCCAAACAGGTTGCAAATCGAGAGTTGAAGAGAAAAAACGCAAATTAGTTATCGATAAACGATGAATATTTCAAATAAAATAAAATACTCATGAGAAAACAATATATAAATATGTGCAAAGAGTCTCTATACCAGCTTCCGTGAGGATCCCATCATTCTCGGTAAGGCATGTAAAATCAACGCAATGGCAAAATTTTATCAGATTTACGTTCAATGCACCCGTCGTCATCATCACACATCAAGACGCAGCTCAGTTCCTTTCTAAACACTTACCATTTTCCTTCTCCTCGTCCTGCGGATCCTTTCCGTCCACCAGCTCCTGCTCCATCAGTTCGGTCAAATCCTTCTTCTTCTTCTTTTTCTTCTTCATGCTAAAGTCCAGCTTAAAGTCCTCATCCAACCCATCGTCTCCGGCCACCTCGCCATCCTCCTTGCTTTCCTTCGCATCTGCATCGCCCTCCCCAGCGCCGGACGGAAGCGCACCCTCCAGCTCGTCCAGATTGAACGGCTTCTTTTTCTTCTTCTTTTTCTTGTTAAAGTTCTCCAGATCCAGATCATCCTCGCCGTCGGCGAGCGGTTTCGATTCGCTCGCTGCTGCGGCCCCCGCCGCCCCCGAATCGGCTTCTGTCGGTTCCTCCCCCGCTCCAGCCATCGCATCCAGATCGAACGGGGTCTTCTTCTTCTTCTTTTTCTTCATCAAGGAAGGGTCAAAGATCTGAAGTAGCCGAGTAGGAGAAACAGAGAGAGAGAGAGAGAGAGAGAAAGTGGAATAAATGCTATGAATAACATGTACATCGAGAACGTTCAACAAAAGGGAGGCTATGTTAGAATGGTAAAATGGGCCGAAGTAGAGTAAAATCATTCCGTACTCCTAACCTAACATCACCGTCCGGCGCTGCGATGTGGCTCTTTTCGCAAGCAACATTGACGATACATGGCACAGGCAGACACCGAGGGACATGGTCCACACCTTTCACATGATTTTTAACCCGCATTTTGGTCGGCATTCCACCACCAACTTACCGCATCGTCTTCCGCCATGATTTGCTCAAACACTTGTGGTACTTTTTGCCCTGCTTTCAACACACTTTTGTGCACGTTTAATTTATTTTACGGGCGAGCGAGCCTGTCTACCTTCGGCAATATTGCATCAGCTTTTCGTATAAATTTATGTACTGTCACATTCCTGGCTGTCAAGGGAGGCTTCTACTTTTTCACACGGCGCACGCATGACAGCTGCCGCGAATGCAT
Source organism: Anopheles epiroticus (assembly GCA_000349105.1). Lineage (NCBI taxonomy): Eukaryota > Metazoa > Arthropoda > Insecta > Diptera > Culicidae > Anopheles > Anopheles epiroticus. The sequence continues at coordinate 32,995 of KB671723.1, forward strand.
GCTAGCGTTACGTGGCGTTACGCGTAGTAAGAGATGTGCGAGCGGCCATAGCTAATTATAATTAATTTTTCAAATCTATTCCTACTTTTCTATCGTCATAGCTTATTTATTGATCAAAAGGGAGATGATTTTACATGAATGCCACATTCTAATCCTATTCCTATGGTATGCAATTAAGGGAAAAGCAGTTCCATCAGCCCTAGCTTATTCAATGCCGTACAGCTTTAGTGTACGATCCATGCTCGTCGATGCGATGTACTGTGCATGCTTGCCAAATCGAATGCCCGTTGCCAGTGCCGTGTGATCATTGAATACCTTCAGCTCCTGCCACTGTTTGCAGAGATAGACGCTGAAATTGAAAGCCGAAAACAACGATGAGTATAGAAACGAAACCGCAATCGTCTTGCAAAACACTCTTACCGAATATCCGTGCCGGCAATCGAAAGATAGGTTCCGCTCTGATCGAAGCACAAATCCTTCACCTCATAACCGTCGTCCAGCTGGATGGTTTTAAAGTTTTTCAGCTTGCGTAAATCCCAAAGCTTTACACACGCATCATCCGCAGCGGTGGCGAGATAGTAACCGTTCTCCGAGAACGAAATGGCAGTGATAGGACCGGTGTGACCCGCGAAATTGGCCACATTACTTTGCTCCTTCAAATCCCAGATCTTGACTTGCGAGTCTTCCGTACCCGTTCCGAAGATCAAACCGTCCGGATGGAACTGGGCCGACGTGAGCCCATATTCGGCCGTATCCGCCACCTTCGTGAGCAATCGACCGGAGCGTATGTCGGAGAACGCCCAGTGCTTATCGGCTGAGGTAGACAATACATAGTCACCGGTCGGATGCAACGACAGTCCGGTAACGGGCCCATCGTGGCATCGCAGCAACAATTGCGTCTGGGAGGTGGGCACGTGCCACACGCGTATGTTGCAGTCCGGTGATCCCGTAATGACCGTATCCTCCTCCGGGTGAAAGATTACCTTCGTTACCTTCTTGGTGTGACCCTTCAGCACGGCCACGATCTGTTCCGTGTCTTTGTTGAACACGGTCGCGTTCTTGTCATTGCCACCCGTCAAGATTTTGCTCTGATCGGAATGATTGATGTCCAGTGCCAGTATGCCGGGCACACTGGCCGAATGCAAGCCGGGATGGGAAGCCAACGTGAGGAAGCCCCGCAGCTTCTCCTGACTGACCAGTTCCTCCGGCACGGTGCGGCCCTTCTTCTTGCGCTCCTGCGTAAGCACGGTCGCTTTGTCCTGCAGCTTTTGGATCACCTCCGCACTCATGCCCGCCTGTTCCACGGGCTGGGCCGCCACACCACCAGCTTCCGATGCGATCGAAGGTTGCGGAGCGGTCTGAATTGCAGACATGCCCGTTTGTGGTTTCAAGGTAGCCAACGCTTCTCGCGCAGCCGCCACTTCTTTGTTAAGACGGGCAATAACACGACAGGCAGCATCGTGCTGGTAGAGTGCATGCGACAGCTCCTGCCGGGCGGTTTGCAGCTGCTGTCGTTGGGTAAACGAGTGGAGCATCAGTGCATCCCATTCGTCCTGCATGGTTTTTAGTGTGGCTGGAATACTAGTAGCACTCGGAGGTTTCGGCCGCACGATTGGTGGAGCTGAAAGCAAAATCGTAGCGTAAGCGTTAGTTCTCATACGGGCGGGAGTACGATGCACCTACATTTCACATCGATCAGTTCGTCCGCCGTCAGCGGCTGTCCATTGATGGGATCACATTCATTCTCTACGATGTACTTCTCGATCAGTCGACGCTCAAAGATAGCGCCCGATTTCGGCGATATACAAGGATGTTCCGGTACTTCGTTCGATACTGCAAAGCAGCGATAGGAGATGTTTATTACCGACGCAACATAACCTTACTTTAGCTTGGACCGGACTCAACATATCCACAAATAGTACGCTAATAAGCCCGCATTCAGCATATACTTACTGCTGCACACCAGCGACATTGTTCGTCAGCTACGGAGATGACTTTCTGCAGGTTATTTTGCGTACAACACTTAGCAATTACAAATATCAGAGATCTAAAAAACTCGGGACGCTTTTCTGCTTTCGGTTTGATTTCCTTTTTGACAGCTGACGCTCCACCAATTCCCAATGAACAAATGAGCCAGTGCAGGCATAGTGAAGGGTCGTTTACACAGCAATAACTAAAAACATTTCTCATGCTTTTCTCACATACAGCGCAACGAGGTGATGCTTCGGGATTTTTTCAAATCATTATATTAAATATTGTTTTGTAACATAAAACCACAACAAAGGTTAATGCAAAGAGAGTTAGTTGTTTGTTTCAAAGTTTGATAATACTGCAAGAGTTTACCGCAAGTAAATATGTGCTGTCCAAATTCAAAAGTTTTGTTACCTCGTTAGCATTATGACGAATGTCCAGATTGGAAGAAATGATTCACTCCTTTTCGATTTGTCCATTAATTCAACGATTAGAGCTGAACACCAAAGTCAGTCGCTACAACAGCCCAGTCGTTATCGGTTCAGCGTCAATCGATGCAAGATATTTTAATTCTGGTGAAACCGTTACATTCGGATTAGAGAGCTTCCCACACTCAGCATAGCATAAAATGTTATGTAAAGTGAGTGTTATAAGCATTAAATGTGATGTAAAGTAACTTTTACATGCTTATTTGGGTTGCAGAAGTTTTAAGAAACGTAAAAGGTGGTTTGATAGAGCAAAAGTTTAAAAAAGAACAGTGAAAAATATTTCAAATATACTAAGAATATTCCATAATCTAATCTTAGAGCTTGAGTCAAGGTGGTTTTGGTTTAATGATATTAATTCAATGCGTTAATGTGTTTATGCCACTAAATTTTCGCGACCACGCAATGCTCGTTCTGTTAATGGTATGTGTTTTAAAACCTTTCTTTACATAGCCGTTGCCGATAAGTGTGTGCTTCTTTGTACTGGTATTAATGATAACAGTTCTATTATGGTTGGTTTGATACAGCTGACCACTGACCATCGAGCTTTATTATGATTAAAGCTTGTATCGCTGAACAAGATAAGAGCATATCATAAATTTTGTTAGGCTCCAAGATAAAATAAGGACAGTAAAGGTGCTACGATTTGGACAAGGTTGAAGCGATAAGAAGGTTCTTTTTGAGTGGCATTTCTTTGGACCTGAAAAAAATAAAAGTTTCCCCTTGCATCAAGAGTACCCACAATAAACATAAATTTAAAACATAACCGTACCGCGAAACTCGTAAATAAGTTCAGTCAATTCAGCCAGTATCAGGGTTTTTTATTGAACCGAAGCGAATATTTGACGATGCGTCACTGTACCCAATTGAATTGAATCGTTTGGATTTTGAAACCCTAATCATTTTTGTATCGTGAATTTGGAGCATGAATCACACCGGTTGACATTGCAAATATTTGAAAGCGAAGTAAACGTTGCAACTGCAAAATATACAGAGCTGTGTTACTAATTGATACATGAACTTATTTAACTTTTTTCGTCTTTCAGATTACCGAAACTGCTGAAAAAAGGAATGACATACATATTCGATGGACTACAGCCATGATGAAATAAGGAAGATGATCAGCTGCTAGTAAAATGCATAAAACAACGGCACATACCCTCTTTCTCCTGTTCACCGCGCACAGCATCATATCTCTAGATGCGGAACCGCATCTGGATGAAAATCCAACACCAAGCTTTCTCGAGCGTGATAAATACAGGCCGAATCTAAAGGAAGAACCCTCCATTGGTGTAACGGGGACCGATGCGAATCCGCGACAAACGATCGAATATAGCTTCCTGATAGCAACCGGACAGCTATTTGACTATCAACGGGACTTTTTTATCGGTGGAGAGCGAAGGAGACGAAATACATTTAACTCACTGAATGACACGGGAAATACGCTCAGCGTGAACAAATATACAAGTGGTCCAGTTAGAAGCGACAACGCTGGAGGCGGAAACAGTGGCTCGTCCAGAGAGTCATACATAGATCTAGAGCTTTTGCGTGACAATCGAAAGCCCAGTTTTGTCGAATGTGATAGTTACAAGCCCGTGTTGAATGAGGAACAACCCGTTGGTACGTCGGTGCTTCGTGTGACGGCGACCGATCCGGATCCGCGACAAACGATCGAGTACAGCTTCGTAACAACGCCCGGCGAACGAGCTCGGTTTCGGATCGATAAGATTACGGGAGAAATTACAACAAACCACGTCTTCGATCGCGATGAGCCGATCCGCGAAAAAGAGATCTACATCACGGTTCGTGCGACCGATAATGGACGACCGCGCTTGGATGATGTGTGCACCTTCAAGGTGACCATCCTCGACATTAACGACAATCCACCGGTGTTTGATAAGGTTCGCTATGAAGAGTCGGTAACAAAAGACATGAAAGCGAATTTGCGTGTTGCTACCATCTCGGCGGCGGATATGGACGACGGTGTGAACAGCATCATAAAGTACGAACTCTTGGAGAATCTGCCAGACAGTAGCTTCTTCAAGATCAATAAGAACAACGGTGTGCTTACAATAAATAAGACGGTTGATCGCGTACCCGGTCAGTACTACTCGATCCGTGTGCGAGCATACAACATGAACCCACAAGGCATACCGATACATAATGAGGAAGTGGACGTTAAAATACGTGTTGTAGAATCAAATAAGCGGCAACCACTCATTCACGCTCACAAAGAAACAGTTGTGTTAAATGAATCGTTTAAAGACTATACTCAACCGTTAGCAACTCTTCAAGCCGATTCTTGCATCCCCGACAAACCAGAAGTTATTTTCGAACTAATCCTAGGGCGTACAGTATCAACTAATTTGAATCACACATTTCTGCTGGAGCAAATCAACAACACAGCCATGATCAAACTGGGAACGACGCTTGACTACGAAACTATGTCAGAATACACTCTCACAGTGAGCGTTCGAAATTCGGACGACATGATCGCTGAGGCCAGCCTAAAGATCAACGTACTCGACGATAATGACAACATTCCAGTGTTCGTGGATGTGACATCGGGTACGATCCCCGAGGGTGAGCCACCCGGCACTCATGTGATACAGGTACAAGCATACGATCTTGACGGAACACCTGCGAACAACATCGTATCGTATCGATTCGACGATGAAAATCAACAATTGTTCCATATCGATAATCGGACGGGCATCATTACCTCGCTGGTGGAGTTCGATCGCGAACAAAGTGATTCGTTTCAGCTGAAGCTAGTCGCAGAAGACAACTCTCCATCGGCGTTGTATCGAAACGGCAAACCGAATAGTGTCTCGAAGCTAATTTTCATCAAAGTGCTGGATAAGAACGATAACAAGCCAATGTTCATCACTAAGCAGTTCGTAGTGGAAGAGGTACCGGAAGATGAGAATATCAACACGGCAGTGATAGAGGTGACTGCAAGGGATCCGGACGCTACATCCTTGATATCTTACACTATTGTTTCCGGCAACGAGGGGAACGCTTTCAAAATTGACAAAAACATGGGTCGGATCTCAATCAACAGTCGATTGGATTATGAGACCGTTCCTGAGTACAGGTTGGTGGTTCAAGCTGACGATGGTACCTACCAGGACAACACAACGGTTTTTATCAAAGTGAAAAATGTAAACGACAATCCACCGCGCTTCACAGAGCCTCTTAGTGTGACGATCCAAGAAGAGACTATTCCCTTCGGATGTATCATGATCATCCAGGCGTACGATCCTGACATCGAAAATCGAGACGATCCGCAGCACATACAATTCTTCTACGTGAACGACGGTGGGGATGTGTTAGCGATCGACGATCATGGTTGCATGCGCCTGAACAAGCCACTTGATCGCGATCCACCTCAAGGCTTCAATAGTTGGCAGTTTATCATCATCGCGACAGATGAAGATGGAGAAGGAAAACAAACACCAGCCACTGTGAACATATACTTGGAAGATATTAACGATAATGCACCCCGACTTTCAAACGCAATGCCAGTCGTTTGGGGTGAGAATCGGTCTCCTGGTTTGATTGTACGACTGACTGCAGAAGACGTAGACGAGGCGCAGAACGGCCCACCATTCCATTTCAGTATCGATCCAAACGCTCCGTATGAGATCAAGGAACGCTTCCAAGTGCAAGGCGACGAACTGTACGCGTTAGTCGAGTTCGATCGGGAGGAACAAAAAGAGTATCGGGTCCCGATCCGTATTAGCGACTCTGGCGAAGAACCCATGAGCGACGTCAGTATCCTACAGCTGGTAATCGGCGACGACAACGACAACGAAATGCGACCAGGAGAAAGCCGCATCTTTGTGTATAATTACAAAGGCGAATCACCCAACACGGAGATTGGTCGCGTGTACGTGGACGATCCGGACGATTGGGATCTACCGGATAAGACGTTCCAGTGGGATGATGCAACTCGTCATCAGTCGGTAGACTTCTTCGATCTGAACAGGGACACCGGCATGATCACCATGCTTCAAGGCACACG
>KB671723.1:44397-101373 GCA_000349105.1 Anopheles epiroticus
CCTGTATGAGTCTTGATGCGCCAAAAGGACCGAACCGCTTTCTCAACGTAAATGCTCCGCTTCAGCTGGGCGGAGCAGCCGTGAACTTAGACTACATCGGTTCTCTGTTCAACTGGACGTACGTGCCACAGGACAAGGGCTTCACCGGTTGTCTGCGCAATCTCACCATCAACGAGAAGACGTACGATCTGGGTCTACCCAGTCTAGCGAAGAACGCCGATCCGGGTTGTCAACGATCAGTAGCAGCCGCCATATCGTTTGGTATCGATTCTTACTTCCTAATTGCCATCATCGCGTGTATGGTGGTGCTGTTAGTTCTGCTGCTCGCTGTAGTCGTTCACAAAAGACAGAATGACGAGTGGCATGACAAGGATATGAATAACCCACAAGGCACGATCGCCCACTACGAGGTGGAAGGAGGAGGTGAGGGTGATACTATCTACGATATCAACGCGCTACTGGAACAACTAACGTGGAAAGCCCCGGACGCCTCACAGTATGCAAATATAAACGATAATTACCTTAAAGAATTCCTGCGTCACCGAGTAGCGAATTGCGACCAACATGCTTTCGCTAAGGATGATTTGCGATGCTATGCATATGAGGAAGATGAGAACAGCTACCAATCACTCTCGAGTTTGACCTCCTGTTCGAGTGACGAAGCCGACGGTCGTATGCTTCCCAATCTAACATTTATGCCAAATTTGCAGATGCTTGCTTCCATCTACGGGGAGGAAACATCCGACACTGAGGAATAAATAGAGTTAATACAAAACACACAACAAAACTCATTTCATCGTTCGTCGTTCGACTTTTGGCGGTTGGCTGTTTCACGGAAATCGACCAATTTAAAAACAACAATAGGGGGTCGAAGCTGCTGTCAATCGTAGGGGTTGTTTTTTTTCCTTCACCGCCAACCACCAACTGTCAAACGCTCCGCATACGCTGCTGACGTTGAACGAGTTTGAACAGTTCTCTGTTTTGATCGCTATTTTACGAACTACTTTACGCATTCCACGACTGCACGGTCGCGAATAATTTTGTGCTGTTCATTTTTGTTTAGCGAAGTAACTTTGCGTTATTCTGGGAAAAATGTCGGTCAACCTGCGTTCGGTCTTTGCATTCGCCAAGGAGTACCACCAGAAGAAGGAAACCCAGAAGGATATACAGTATGGAACGGCTGGATTCCGATCGCAGTAAGTATGGAGCGAATAACAGAAGGAAAAAAGTGAAAGGCTCTATTCGCTCAACACTTCTCTGAATAGTCTGCACGAAACGGACATTCCTTTCCGGGTTCAGTGGCAACGAGTTGCGGCTAACCACACAAGAGGCCGGTGTGGTGGATAAGACGGCCCAATAAAACGCTTATCTGTTAATGCCTCGCCTTCTTCTCTTTCTCATTCTCCATCTCTTCCGGTCTTCTCTTTCCCCCCTCCCAGTGCCGACAATTTGGACTACGTTATGTATCGAATGGGTGTGCTGGCGGCACTACGTTCCCGAGCGAAAGGAAGCCAAGCAATCGGTGTCATGATAACGGCCTCCCACAATCCAGAGCACGATAATGGGGTGAAATTGATCGACCCGCTCGGTGAAATGTTGGAGCAGCGCTGGGAAAAGCTGGCCACCGATCTGGTGAATGTACCGGACAGCGAACTGGAAGCGCAGGTGGCGAAAATTTGCGAGGACGAAAAAATCGACAATAACGAACCGGCGAAGGTGTTTGTCGGTATGGACACGCGCTACCACAGCCCTCAGCTGTCGCGTGCCGTTGTGAACGGCATTCTGGCACTGAAGGGAACAGTCACCGAGTTTGGCATTGTGACGACGCCGATGTTGCACTATTTCGTAACTTGTACCAACACGCAGAACGCGTATGGTGTGCCAACGGAGGAAGGCTACATGGGCAAGCTGATTGCCGCGTTCAAGGCACTACGAGGAGAGCAGCTTGAGCAAGGCAACTATCGCAACCAGTTGTACTACGATGGTGCGAACGGTGTCGGGTCGCTGAAGATGCTCGGCTTCATCAAGAAACTGAACGGAGCACTCAATGTGAAGGTGTTTAATAGTAACGGGAAAATTAACTTCAAATGTGGAGCCGATTTTGTGAAGACAAACCACCGGGTACCGGAAGGATTGCCCGAGGAGGCAGTGACTAGTGGGCGCTGCTGCTCGGTTGACGGTGACGCCGACCGGGTGGTGTACTACTTCACGGATAAGGATGGAGTTTTCCATCTGCTTGATGGTGATCGGATAGCGACATTGCTGGCTGGCTATCTGAAGGACCTCATAGAGCAGTGCGGTGTCGAGCTGGAGATGGGTTTGGTGCAAACTGCGTACGCTAACGGTGCTTCCACGGATTACATCGTCAATCGAATGAAAATTCCGGTAAGCTGCACTCGAACCGGTGTGAAGCATTTACATCACAAGGCGCTCGAGTACGACGTTGGAGTGTACTTTGAGGCGAATGGACACGGTACAATCATTTACAGTGATAAGGCAAAGCAAGCAATACGGGCTGCCAGCGAAGATGTGGGCCGCACCGAGGAGCAACGTAAAACAGCGGCCAGACTGTTACAAATCATTGATCTGACGAATGAAACGGTCGGTGATGCTATCTCCGATATGTTGCTCGTGGAGACAGTACTGCATGCGAAGGGCTGGAACCTGGACGATTGGCTCGCGAGCTACACAGACTTACCGAACGTGCTGGAGAAGGTGTTCCTTGCTGATCGGAACGTAATCACCGTCACGGATGCCGATCGCGTTGTAGTGGCACCGGAAGGATTGCAGGATTCTATCAACGAAATAGTCGCCAAATACCCCAAGGGACGTTCGTTTGTGCGCCCTTCCGGTACGGAGGACATTGTGCGGGTGTATGCCGAGGCCGACACGCGATCAAACGCTGTCCAGCTAGCATTCGAGATAGCCAATCTGGTGTTTGACCGAGCCGGTGGTGTTGGTGCGCGCCCGGTCAAGATGGAATGCTAGAAAATGCTTTTTCTCGCTGACATGAATCGAAATGGAAATCGAATCAAATGCTCTGCTACCTAAACTGCCAACACGCGCTGCACATGTTTAAAGGCACCATTTTTTGTATGTAATTTTAACGGATTACGCGTTTGAATAGTTTAGTAAGAGCTCGAAGCAATCAGAAATTATTTATGTTTTCTAGCATCACGTGGAAAGTAGGGCAAATATTGCATGAACAAAAAGGAATCTTTTTTTTTGAAATTATTAAACGAAAATGCGAAAATATATATTCTTTCAAACCGAATATTGCTTCTTTTTGTGTCAATCGTAAAGAACTCTCATCAAAGAAGCCGATTCGCTTCCGAAGGTTGCTATGGAATCGTGGTACTCGTTAGCAACCGCTTAGTGATTTGTTATTTGAAATAACACTAGCAGCAGTCATAGCAGTGCCGTGTCATCATCACGATGTTCTGGGGATTTTGTGAAGCATTTAATTTCGTACAAGAATACAAGAAGATCTTATCTCCCGATGCAGATCTGCCGAAAAGCCTGGACATTCTTCTTTTCGGGAGCGGTGATCCACGACACATCCTAGCCACGGCGTCGCAGCTTTTCCTTCATTCCGAGCTGAAAGTGAACGTGTACCTTGCGGAAGGATGCATCGAATTACTTGCCCGTCACATGGTGCTGCTTTCGATCGCTTTCGAAGATCCCGAACTGCTTTCACTCAAGGGCAAAACGCACCTATTTATGGACATCTATGGTAACAGTTTAATCCGACCATTTAGCAGCTCCTATTTGAGTAGCAAAGCGAAGGAGTTGACTAGTATCATTACCGATTTGGAGTACGCCCAACGCCAGGCACCGATTTTCAATTACGAAACGTTACGCTACAAGGAACGTGATCAACTGGAGAATGTGTTCCATTTCTGGACAAACGCTCCCGAGCACGTGTTCAACATTGCGCGCTACTGGGAGGATCGAATGCGTGTGCAGCTGGGTGTGCGGTACGATCATCGCACCGGTGCCTTTGATTGGGATTTACAAATGCGATTACGGGAGAACGGAGCCAAACAGATTTGTCCCCAGGAGTACAAGCACTGGCGGGAAACGGGAATTGCCTTCACCTTTCCGGAGTACGAGCAGAGTGATCCGAACAAAACATTTGCCGTTGGATTGGTGCGCAATGGTAAAGGCTTTCTGCACCGTGGGTCCGTTGGTGACAACATGACTGGACCGTACATATCGTTCGGTCAAAAATGTGTCGAAGAAAGGCTTTCCCGTTCCAAGCACGGTGTGAACGATTTCCGCTCGACCGATGTAACGGAACGAAATGTGCTTCAAATGATGTACGAAATTCAATACCGCCAACCGTACTGTTTCGATCTAAAGGACATTCATCAGTACGGAGCGCATCAGCTTGACACTGGAAAGACACTCAACAAGCATGAGGCACGCACGGAGTCAACGGAATCCATACACTACGACAAACCACTTTTGCGATGTGAAAACTTAACCGTGCACTTCCTTTCCGTTGAGGACGTACTGAGAATGCATGAGCAGGATCGATTTGCAGGCAAGTTCAACGCTGTGTTTGTCGCAAGCAATTACTTGGGATTAATTAAGGAGGGTTTTAGCGGCACCTGGAAGAGCAGCGCCCTCGTATGCTTCGAAACGCGTCAGCTGACCGTTTTCAGCAAAGAGGAAATCAAAGAACACACCGACAAGATTAAAGCTTTCGCGCAGCAGGAATCTCTCACCGCCGTAACCAACTTTTCCATCAACAAAAACCATTCCATACTTTTGTACAAGCGTGCCGTATAATGAGTAACCGCAATTTGTATTAGGCTTTAATAAATATGTATATAACAAAATTCACGTCCCCCACCTAGCGGGGTTCACACTACGATGTTGCGATCTCTTTCAGTGGTCCCTCCAGGTAGGTGGCAAGGGCTTGGGCTTTTTCTTTTAATATACCCAGCCCAACGTTATCTCGCGCATACAGACAGAGGAGCAGATTGGCGACCTGTGTAATGACCACGTTACCGTTCTCACATTGAAGAAACACGTACTGCAGTCGGTCTTCCCGGAATGCATTACGGCCATTCTTTTCGTACACGGACCAGACGTTGCTCGCTATTGCTGCCGTGACTGTAGCGTCGCGATCGCCAAATCCGGAAAACGCAAGCAAAGCGCCTTCGTGTGTGAGAAGTCTGAAAAGGGAAACGAGACATGGAAATTAGTATCGGAAACAGCACTAGCATATTGTTTTCCTCCGGAGCACGATGATTAATTACATTGTGTTTTCTACGCCGCCCGTATTTGCCTGACTCAAAACCGATGTTAAAACTTTGGGTTGAAGCATGGTGACACAGTAATGTGATAAGACTTTCAGGCTTAAATCACAATAACCGAAGCGATGCGTTATCACGAACGGTTTTGGAAAACGTAAAGAAAAGAGTAAAGCACAAATGATTTGGACCGCAACTGTTGTTGTTTACCAATCGTCTCAACAGCGAGTGACGTAGAGCTCATGAAATATTGACAGCTAATCGAATGAATATATGCGAAACTTAGCAAAGTTGTTGTAACAAACGGAATAATATTGAATGTTTCGATTAATTTTTTTTTCTAGTAAAGTAAATAAGCTAAATTAATCAATTAAAATTTCAACTTGACAACATGTGCTAAAAACCTCTTGCGCATCGAAAGGTTACCTGTCAAGGCAACTGTCATCGCGTTTGTTTACCACAAATTTATTCGCATCTTTTGCTACGATCAGTGTTGGGGCAGCAAAAGTGAACAAAAATCGTGTTAAAATAGTATCTCGTTGCTCCATTCACTCAATATGGATGAATTGGAGCAGCTCGAGCACCTTTCGCTGGTGTCAAAGATATGTACCGAGCTGGAAAACCATCTTGGTTTGAACGATAAAGATTTGGGTAAGCATTGTTTTGTTGTGCTTGGTGTTCGTAGCCCATCGTACTAAACACTGATTCTTATTGTTTTTCTAATTCACAGCTGAATTCATCATCGATCTGGCACACAAGAATCCCACCATCGAGGCTTTCAAGCGTGTGCTTGTGGAAAATGGTGCTGAATTTTCTGACTCCTTCACCACGAATCTGCTGCGCATCATACAGCTGATGAAGCCCGCCGGCAAGCAGGGTGCCTCCGCATTCGAGGATGATGCAAACGATGGGAAGAATCTTGCTTTCAAGTTTCCCGGTTTGGCGATACCAAACAACAAGAAGGCGTACTCCTCGGACGAGGAAGAGGACGACGATGAAGCGAAACATGACAAAAAGCAAAAGGAAAAGTTGAAAGATCAAAAGATGGAAAACAACAAACCGTTTGGCAGTGATGTTGTGGATGATATGTTTTCGGAGTTGGAACAGATGGCACCTTCAAAGACGGACAAAGAGGGTGGAAAGTCACGCGAACAGCTCGAAGTGGACAACATGTTTGCGGAGCTCGAAAATCTAGCCCCTTCAAAGTCGACCGAAGAGGAAAAGGAAGGGAAGCGACGAGAGCGACGGAGTTCGTCGCGGGAACGAAGGAGAGTGAGGAGCAAATCACGAGAAAGACGTAGGGATCGAAGTAGATCACGTGATCGTCGAAGACGCAGTAGATCGAAGGAGAGGAGACGCAGAAGCCGGTCGAGAAGCCGCGATCGGCATGATCGAGATAGAAACCGCGATCGGGAACGTGGAGGTCGCGATCGTGATCGTGATCGAGACCGTGATCGCCGTTCAAGAAGAAGCCGTTCGCGAAGCCAATCGAAGGATCGCTCGCGACATCGCAACCGAAGCAACTCCCGTGAACCGCCTGCGGTGATGGAGAGAACGCGAAAACGTACTCCTCCCATGCCGGAAGAACCGGAACCGGGCAAAATCTACGATGGACGGGTAGTGAACATTGTCGCTTTCGGATGCTTTGTACAGTTGGTTGGGTTTCGGCGCAAGAAGGAAGGCTTGGTACACATCTCGCAACTGTCCACCGAGGGAAGGGTCAATCTGGTGACGGATGTAGTTAACCGGGGCGATGAGGTGAAGGTGAAGGTGATGTCCCTCGCAGGGAACAAAATATCTCTCAGCATGAAGGAGGTTGAACAGTCGAGTGGCCGCGATCTTAATCCGCTTTCGCACGCCCATCTGAAGGAAACGGGAGATTCGGAGACAGGCGCGCGCAATCCCGATCGTCCCATGACCGTCCCTTCGATGTTGAACCTACAGGAAGGAACACTGGAGCAGGTGGAGGAAACGTCCCGCAAAAAGGTGACCCGTATCTCTTCGCCTGAGCGATGGGAGATCAAGCAGATGATCTCGTCCGGTGTGATTGACCGCTCCGAGATGCCAGACTTTGACGAGGAAACGGGTCTGTTGCCGAAGGATGAGGATAGCGAGGCTGACATTGAGATTGAAATCGTGGAAGATGAGCCACCGTTTCTGCAGGGACATGGTCGCGCGTTGCACGATCTTTCGCCGGTAAGAATCGTAAAGAATCCGGATGGTTCGCTCGCCCAAGCGGCCATGATGCAGACGGCCCTGGCAAAGGAACGCCGAGAGCAGAAGATGCTTCAGCGCGAACAAGAGATGGACGCAGTGCCGACAAATATGAACAAGAACTGGATCGATCCCCTGCCGGATGAGGATGACGAGCGTACGATGGCTTCGAATACGCGCGGTGTCGGTATGTCCACCCAGGACGTGCCGGAGTGGAAAAAAGCCATCATTGGCGGGAAGAAGAGTTCGTTTGGACGTAAAACGGACATGAGCCTGGTGGAGCAGCGTCAATCCTTGCCGATCTACAAACTGCGCGACGATCTCATCAAAGCCGTCACCGAAAATCAGATACTGATCGTGATCGGTGAGACGGGTTCGGGCAAAACGACCCAAATCACGCAGTACCTCGCGGAGAGTGGATTCATTGCGCGTGGAAAGATTGGCTGCACGCAGCCTCGACGTGTGGCGGCCATGTCGGTTGCGAAACGTGTTGCGGAAGAGTACGGTTGCCGACTGGGACAGGAGGTTGGCTACACGATCCGTTTCGAGGACTGCACGAGCCAGGAAACGGTGATCAAGTATATGACGGACGGTATGTTGCTGCGCGAGTGTTTGGTAGACTTTGACCTCAAATCCTACTCGGTCATTATGTTGGACGAAGCTCACGAACGTACAATACACACGGATGTGTTGTTTGGGCTGCTCAAGCAAGCCGTCCAGAAGCGCCCAGAACTGAAGTTGATTGTAACGTCCGCCACGCTGGACGCGGTAAAGTTTTCGCAGTATTTCTTCGAAGCTCCCATCTTCACTATCCCCGGTCGAACGTTCCCAGTTGAGATTCTATACACGAAGGAACCGGAAACGGATTATCTCGACGCATCGCTCATTACCGTAATGCAGATTCATCTGCGCGAACCACCCGGAGATGTGCTGCTCTTTCTCACCGGTCAGGAAGAGATCGACACGGCTTGTGAGATTCTGTACGAACGTATGAAATCGCTTGGTCCGGACGTCCCGGAACTCATCATCCTGCCCGTATACTCTGCGCTGCCCTCGGAAATGCAAACACGAATCTTTGATCCAGCACCGCCCGGCAGTCGTAAGGTCGTGATTGCAACCAACATTGCCGAAACTTCACTCACCATCGACGGCATCTACTACGTGGTGGATCCCGGGTTCGTCAAGCAAAAGGTGTACAACTCCAAGACGGGCATGGATTCGCTGGTGGTAACTCCAATCTCGCAAGCTGCCGCAAAGCAGCGTGCCGGTCGTGCTGGTCGTACCGGACCGGGCAAAGCTTACCGTCTCTACACGGAACGTGCCTATCGAGACGAAATGTTACCCACACCGGTACCCGAAATTCAGCGCACGAATCTGGCCACTACGGTGCTACAGCTTAAAACGATGGGCATTAACGATCTACTGCACTTTGATTTTATGGATGCGCCGCCGGTTGAATCGTTGGTGATGGCACTGGAGCAACTTCACTCCCTGTCCGCTCTAGACAACGAAGGACTGCTTACACGGCTCGGTCGAAGGATGGCAGAATTCCCGCTCGAACCGAACCTGTCCAAGCTGCTCATCATGTCCGTTGCGCTGCAGTGTTCTGACGAAGTACTCACGATTGTATCGATGCTTTCTGTGCAGAACGTGTTCTATCGACCGAAGGACAAACAGGCGCTGGCTGATCAGAAGAAGGCCAAGTTTAATCAGATCGAGGGTGATCATTTAACCCTGTTGGCAGTCTACAACAGTTGGAAGAACAACAAGTTCTCGAACGCCTGGTGCTATGAGAACTTTGTGCAAATTCGTACGCTAAAGCGAGCCCAGGACGTACGCAAACAGCTGCTAGGCATAATGGATCGACACAAGCTGGATGTGGTTTCGGCGGGCAAAAACACGGTACGCGTACAGAAAGCGATCTGTTCTGGGTTCTTCCGCAATGCGGCAAAGAAAGATCCACAGGAGGGTTACCGAACGCTGGTGGATTCGCAGGTCGTCTACATTCATCCATCCAGTGCGTTGTTCAACCGACAGCCGGAATGGTAAGGACATTGCTACCTCTTTCTTAAGAGTTTTACTAACTAAACTAAACTTTAATCCCCTTCTACCTTTTCTCTTCCTTCAATAGGGTTGTATATCACGAACTCGTCCAGACAACGAAGGAGTACATGCGCGAAGTCACCACGATCGATCCGAAATGGTTGGTAGAGTTTGCACCAGCATTCTTCCGCTTCTCGGACCCCACGAAGCTTAGCAAGTTCAAGAAGAACCAACGTTTAGAACCACTTTACAACAAGTACGAGGAACCAAACGCGTGGCGTATCAGCAGGACACGAAGGCGTCGAAATTAAACACACACACACCAAGCCGATCATTGACTGGAGACACTACCCTTCTGTCACGCACGAAGGGTTAGACTATCTTTTAATCTTACTTCAAAATATACGCTACACAATATATAGTGTGTCCTTCTTCTCTACCTTAATGCCTTCCCTTCCCTGTCTGATAGGAGCTTTGTTTACTGTTTCTCTTATCACCGGGCCTTTTGCTGTTGAAATTAAACTTAAATTTTGCGGCCTCACGTATTTCCTGCTCCCTGACTGTCGCTTCATCAACTGTCGTTATCTTACGGCGGGGTACGTGCTGCAACGCTTTCTCAAAATCGTTGCTCGATTTTAGCTCCAGCATGATCGATACCATCTGATCGATCGTGAGCGATTTGCCGCTTTTAAACTGAAAATACCTATCCAACGGAAGCCGTGCCATACGAAGGCCAAGCTTTTTCGCCTTTCCCAGTGAAACCGGTTCCTGTGACGATTTGTCCACCATCGCCCCGATTATGTACACATCATCGGGATTAAACTCGGTAAGATCGTTCTTACAGTGTGGCGTTAGGTAAACGAGCCGCTCTTTGGGGAAAAGCTCCGTATAGCTCCGGTCAGTTATGTTAAATGGGAACTCTGGCTGATGGATCTGCACCAGATGCTTTTCCAGTTGTTTCATCGTCGTTTTGCCAAAATTTGCATTGCAGTGATGGATGTTGAAGGGTTCCGCGTGCGATCGGTTAAGCGCAAAGCACAGCATCAGCTGCTTGGCCGTGTTACGCATTTCCTTATCGTTCATGTAATCATCGTACGAGCAATCGATCACCAAATTGACACCAAACTGCATCGCTTGAACGAGTCTGAAAAGGTCAAGGGAGGGATAAAGAGAGAGAGATACGGTTTACTCTACCACTTTGCGATCGTGTTACACGCTACGAGGCGTCACACCGTACCGATTGTTATGAAAGTGATCCACCTTCGAGTCGTATATCCGCAGGAACATTGTGTTGTGAAAGAGACCGTAAACGATGTGATCGTTTTCTGCCGTCGCCTTCACTAGTTCTTCCCGCCGTTTGGCGATTTCCTCCTGCTTGCGCTCTTTTTTCAGCTTCTGTCCCAATCGAACCATCTCAATGTTCCACAGATATAGATAGTATTGACGTCGCTGGTTTCTGTAATGGGTGTAAGTTTACCATTGTCGTCATTCGTCAGCAGTAAGGGTATCGGGGTTCAGCACTTCTTACCGAGACGATAAACCGAGAAGATGTTCCCACTGGTCCGGTTTGATGGTGGCAACCGAAGGCACCTTTCTACCTTCCTGCCGCATCACCTCGATCTCTAGTTCAAGCACTTTTCTTCGCTTTTCCGAATCGATCGTAGGTGTGGTGGTACCATTGCGTCGTGCGTCTTCGGTACCACTTTTCTGTTCCGGTAGCTCTTTACTGTGAGGCAGATTTGTGTACTGTCGCCATAATGCCGCGTGTAGACTTCGCGCTCCGAGCGAACTAGGAATGGACGGAAACGATGTTTTGGTAAATATTCTTGCCGTAAGCGCAAATCTACGTAACATTTTCTGCGACAAGTTTGTGCAATAAATTGTTGTCGGTAGAAAATAGCACACGCGCCAACTGACAGTTATAGGCCGTATTTATTTGTTTTCATTTTTAAATGTCAAACGCAGTGTCAGAGATGGTAAACCTTTTCGGCTCACTGAAAAAGACATTCAGCGCTGTAGAGACAAAAAGCGCGACATTGAATAAAATTTTATAATACAATATTTTGTTCAATTACTTTGCATTTAACACTTCGTAGATCCTATGTATCACATAACCAAAAAATCAAACAAATCCAGAACTGCTTTTCAAACAGCAACATCCGTCCATTTTCCTGATACAGTACCTGTCTAAAGATTTTAATGCAACAGAGAGGCTTTGAAGAAACGAACCACAATAAGAAGGTCTTTAAGAAAGAAAATTATATAAACATGGCGCGTAGGGTTTTATTTTGTATGTGAAAAAATATGCCCAATAAACACCATTCTCTTTTCCCATAGTGCAAAGCAGCGCGCTCGACGGCAAAACCGCCAACGGTACGGCTCGCGTTCGCTTTCCACACCTTTCGTTCCAAGAAATCGGTTCGTCGTTTTCCACGCATCAAAGCATTGTAGTGCCACCGTGTTCCAAAACCGCGTATCAATCTCGTGGAAACGGACGTGTTCCAGTGAACAGTCTCGCCTTGCGTGTAGTGTAAAGGAAACCGTAAAAATGGTTTAAGATTTTACTTTAAACATGTTTGTGAGATTCGAACCACGGTGTAGCAGTACCATTATCAAGCGCAACAGCAGCCCAACAGCATCCCATCAGGCATCATCGTCCCGTGGTGCATCGGTCGAGTGATCGAATGTGTTTTCCAGCAATACAACCAAGCAGACCACACTAGAAGCAGCAAAATGCGTCTTTCCGCTCGCATCAAGTGTTTCAAGTATTTAGTGTACGCGTACGTAATTCTAATATCGGTGAGTGAGCATTTGCGCGTCAGTGTGTGCGTTGGTTAGGCGCACATTAAAAAAAATGTGCGCACCAACAACGCGATTAGCGATCAGCGAAAAAGAAAACCAACAGCATGCAAAAATCGTGTGTTCGTTTTGAAATTTAAATTAGTGTACTGGGCGAATTCCACCTCGAATGGAATGTTGTACCAGAGAAAGAGAGAGAGAGAGGGAGGTGTCCTGCGATATTTGGTGAACTGTTTTGCAAGCAGATCATATGCAAAGTCGTGGCTACCTGATGAATGAGAAATACATAAAAGGGAATGCTAATTGTGAGTGATTGTCTCGTTTGTCGTTGTGTGTGAAGGGCACAGTATAGCAGCTTTTCCAGGTTGAAGTGATTAATCGTTGTGCCTCACTGGTACGGAGATTATTTGTTCGTTCTCTCCGAGTGTTTTACCATCGTTAGTGTCCAAACGTCAGCAGGAATGTTTCTCTCTTGCTGAAGAAAAATCTCGATAAATGCATCTCGACGATTTACGTGATCGCTCCGTTTGAAGCAGAAAACCTTCCCTCGTTCCACCCTAATCGCTGTTGCTGTAAGGGGTCTTAAACCTGTATTGACACGCACACGTACTCACACACCCAGACGAAGGTTCAAATATGCACCCTCCAAAACCGGAATCGGGCTGTATCCGTACAGACTGCTAATGGTAATGGTGGTAGTGGCGATGAGGTTCACAGTTTACAGAGGGGTAACACTAACATAAAACAGACAAAAATGTGCTCTGGTAAAAGGTAAGGTAAGAAAATGCATGCCGAACTGTCGAGTATTGAGGGCGTAAGGCAGAGCGAGAGACAAACACGCCCCTTGCGAGAAGATCG
Organism: Anopheles epiroticus; assembly: GCA_000349105.1. Lineage (NCBI taxonomy): Eukaryota > Metazoa > Arthropoda > Insecta > Diptera > Culicidae > Anopheles > Anopheles epiroticus. The sequence goes on from KB671723.1 coordinate 57,573, forward strand.
TATTTCCACGATCGGGAAAACCTACATTTCCCATCCCAAACGGTAAAGTAAAGTTATCGTGAAAAGATGGTCTTGGCCAAAATGAGTCTTCTGCAACTAACAATAACCTATTACACCACGTTGTACGCTTGGCGAAGCGGCATTTAAAGTCGGCTGCGCGTCGCGCCAACATTTGTGTGTGTGTGTGTGCATCAAACCTTTCCAAGTGTGTGCGCACGTGTGTGAGTGCAATAGTTTTCTTACCTATTCCGCACGCGTTACCTGCACGGTTGCCTGGGCAACTACCTCCGGTGTGCGATGCTTGATCAAGCCAAAAAGAGTCCACAAGCAGCCACGAGGTACCACAATCTGCTGGTTTGAACTGTCACCAAGAGATAGAGCCAGACTTTCTAGTGTTTCTTTGTTTTTCTCCCTCAACCCCCTACCCCATTTCGGCTGGGCATCCACGCAACAAAGAGATGCACACTCCCCCACCCACCCCTGATGGCGGTTGTGCGTCAAACACTAAACCACGGAAAGCCACATGCGCCTGGCGTGGTGGGTGATGGTGATGGTGGTCACACTATTATGCTGAGGTGGTAGACAACGAACGGCAACTTGTGGAAGAAACACCGGTTACGCCTCAGTGAGCTAATTCCAACGCGCGAGTATAGTGTTACTGGCCGGAAAACACGCAGCAGCAACCTCTAAATCCCGCTAGAATTCGAACTAAAACCGAATCATCATTTTTACAGCGAACAAGCGAGCAGGACAAAGTTTTTTGCCACATTGTTTGAAATGTGATTACTCATCATCAAGCACGTGGCGGAGGAGGATGGTTTGGAGGAGAAGCACAATAGTAGAGAAAGGATGATTAAGCACCAGGACCTATTTTAAACTCAATCCATCCTTTGCGGACTCCCAGTGGGGATCGTCTCAAGGCAAATGTTGGAAGAAGCTATAAACAAAGCAGGCCAGCAATCGCCCAAGGTTCAGCTTGTTCACCTAGCAACCCAGCAGGCCAACAGGCCTTCGAGATCGGTGGACGCCAACACCAGATGTGGTGTGGAGTCCATTCACAATAATTTCCAAATTTCAGATTCGTTTACCGACAAACACCGAACCGTAAACATAGCGCGCGACCAGTTAGTGATTACGGACATAAATACTGATTTCTGAGCGGAGGACGGAAACTTACCGAGGAAAACGCAAGAGGGAAGCTCGTTGCAATATGACTCCTCTCCTGCTACTATAACACGAGAGCCGAAAAGGGACCGAAAAGGCAAAGCATAACAGTAAAAATGTTAAATGTCCGAGAGTTCCCCTTCGTGGAAGTTATCAAATAGCGCTCGTAAAGTCGTAACCGATTCAAAAATGTAGGGATTCCGAGGGGTTTTCCCGAGACAGAGTGCACCTACCCCAAAAAGGCGCAGTTCGAAGGCAAACAGAACACGGGCGTCAAATAGTAGTGTAGGTTGGTCCATATTGTACATGAGGGGGCTCAAAACTCCACCGCTTTATCATCCACACGTACACGTGATGTAAAGAAGTGTATACGTACAAAGTTGTTAGAACACACAAAAAAAAAACGACTAACAAACCAAAACCTACCCTTGAATATCTGACCATGTCAACAAAACATCGTCGCAGATGGGGACGGGCCACTTCATTATCGTCTCGCTATCTTCACTGTGTGCTATTGCTGGAGCACAAGAAGACATCATTATCTTTTCTGCGTGCCGTTTTGCGCTGCGCTGCGACGCGACGAGACATCCTCTCGAGGGTATTGCGCTACACTTCTAATTATGTGTCCTCTGGACACAAACTCGCTGAAACAATAGCAAACGAAATTGTCCCCTTGGAGTGCCCAAACACATACACACACACGCCCACCCACGCCTAATGTGCCACATATCACACGCGATGGATACGATTGTCCCCACACTGGGTGGGGGGGGGGGAAGCCTTACGAATCCTACGCACTCCTTGGCAGCCCTTTTCCTGTGAGCCACCAGCAGCGAAGAATCGTCAACAAGGATTATCCATAGCTCCCCGAGAGTTAATCCTTGTACATTTGCTTGGTTCGTTAAGTTTTGGCTCTGTCTTTTTTCGGTTTTGGAGTGATATTTTCTGCTCAAATTGATTTTGCCGGGGCTCCTTTCCTTCCCGTTTTGGCTGTGGAGAGATCGTTGAAATGTTGTCTCATTTAATTCAGTTAAGCTGTTTCTCCGTTCCTCACAATGCAAACGGTCATCGTAATAATTCTTAACATGTTTTAACGATAAAAAGTATTCCATTTGTTCTGTGCCTTTCCCTTTTTCGCCACTGTCGTACTGATATGTTGATGGAGGATTATGAGTGAATCCTGTGTGTCCGTGAATCCGGCTGCTCGCTTGGATTTGGTCCAAATTGTGATCACTCCGTTGTGCATTACCAATGCTACAGTAGCTAGTGAGTCAAGGCAGTCCCGGGACGAAGAGCCAGCGGCCGGTGGTTTACAAGAAACCAAGGCACAAGGCAATTACTTTAATCCTGCAGAAGAAAGCATTTAGTTGGATTACAGTCCAGTACTACTACACATGCCACGAGCGAGCCCGCTTGTGCGGGCTCTTGCATTTCTTAGCTCTTAGATTAGGTTTCTCCAGAAGGAGACGTACGACTTTGGGTAGAGAGCAGCGGCAATATGTAAAGTTGTTCTGCGGTTACAAATTTATGATTTGTTCCATTTCAATGATACGACTGACCGAGCAAAAATCCCACACACAGCGAGAGAGAGAGAGAAAGGGACGGCTTATCCTTTCCACCATATGTAGCTGGGAAGGAATAGAACATGGAAATTGTGCACAGAATTCCATTGACTTCAACTTCTAGGCAGGGGGACTTTGCTTTTCTCATTTTGATGTGTTTTTCTTTCTGGCCGATGGTTAATTTACTGCATCACGGAAGAGCAATATGGAATTCCAAGTAAATTGTACCATCACTCTATCCTATTTATATGCTAACGCATTTTTTTCTCAATTCAATTTCTTTGAATTTTAGAAACACATTTGGAACACGTGTGAAACACACACGCGTTGCAGAGTACGCAATAACGGGCCAACGTTGCAACGGCTCCTATTTTGCGCAGTTGGTGAATAAATCCCTCGCTTCCCTGCTTGTTCTTCCACGGGGGAAAGATAGAGATGTAATGACCAAGGGGTTTGGCCCTGCGAAGCATTTCAGTTTCCTGGGCTTTCGTAAAAGAGGAAGCACAGAAAATACAATCCCCTAATTGGGTAAGGGTGCAATAATCGACATTAAATGGGATCAAACTGCTGCGTAGAAAGGACACTTCTTAATTCCTAGAATTGCGTTTCGTATTGTAGAGAAAATGGGGTTCGCTTTGCCTATCAAATGCATTTTTAAAAGGAATTCCGAAAATGTGTTGCTTTTCGAAGCACAATTCGATGCTCTAATGGACGATAATGTCCTGTTTAATTCACACATTTTAACAGTTCTTTTAAGTTTCCCGAAAACACTCCTAATGAATGTTGGAATGAAACGATTGGATTGGTTGGATTGCGATCAGATTCGGAGCAAAATCGTCGTTTATTGTTTGGAAGATCAGTTATCTTGAGGGTGATAATTAACGCTGTACTCTGGATCAAACGAGTTGTGGCGATGGTGCAAATTGTAAAACGTTTAGCAGTAAAACAACAAAAGGATTCGACCACTCTCTTTATGATATGCTCTCCGATATGGCAAAGCAGCACCAGCGCGTTTGATCAGACACTTCAAAGAAGCATCCCTTTTTTGCTGCTACTTCCGGTATTTATGGTTTCTTTTACTATGGTTTGTTCCTAAAACATGGCTCTCTTCGTCTCACCGCGAATCCATGTGGTGTGTATCATTAAGAATAGTGCAAATTGGTTATGTGTTTGATGACGGTGTTGTTTTCTGTTTATTTCGTCGCGAGCGTGCCCGACACAGGGTTCGCCGTGCTGCGAGTCAAACACGCTGTCGGACAAGCAAATTAAACGGCAATAATGTTGCAGTTTTCCCAAATCGGAAAAGCAAACAAACTACATTTCCCTCCCTCTTTGCGGGAAAACTTCTTCATGTGACGATCGTGTTTGTATGCGTGTGTGTGTTTCTTTGCGAATTTGGAGGGTCCGTCGATCGATGGCAGTGGAGGAGAGCACGACGTACCCTTCGCGTGTGCGCATCTGGAGATCTTCAGCGTTGAAGAATTTCGATCGAGTACGAGTGCAGCGTAAAAGCGAATACACTTCAACTTCTGCTACACCCGGCCAAGAAGTATAAATAAACAAACTTTTTTTTTGGAGCGGGGGAAAAGGGATTCTCCTTGGGTGGAAGATTGGGAGAATGAGGGAAAGGCACTCGGCATCACTGGCCCTTGGAGTAATGGAGGATCATTCAACCGATCTGCTCCTTTCACCCACTCAAGCCCCTATTACAGCCCTTTTTTGCTGCCAAAGGAGAAACATTTGGACCTTCGATCGCGGTTTGGTGTACGCTCTGTTCACTCGACGTTCGGTAATTCACATCCAGCCGAAGTTGTCTCTAGACGGCTTTGCACGAGACACGTTGGCCAGCTGATGGAAGGGTGTCTATGTTTAGAACGGTGAGCCTTTCCATACACGGACACGGCCTGGTGAGGCAATAGATATTGGAGAGCTGCAAACTCACCGACATCTCTCTCATCACCTCTCGTCCGAGTGTAACCCTCCGGGGAACGATCGCGAAAAAAGAAAGAAACGAACCAACGGGACACCCCGAGACGATGGCGAACCGGTGCTAATGGGTGTGGCAATCAGTGCAGACTTTGAAACTGCATTCCCCCTGCGGTTGGTGGTGTCTCTGCATGTCAATCGTCGGGAATCCCGTATGTCTCAGCATTTTTCAAAGAGTCTTTAATTAACAGCCTGCCAGCGTGGTGTTGCCGATCTCTCCCTCATTACGGTGCAATATTTTGACTGCGGAAAATTGATCAAAAGAAGGGTGATGGGATGAAAGGAGGGTAGCTTTTGGGAAATATCGTTCTCTCAATGAGAACGACACAAAAAGATCTTATGCGCGCGTCTCTTTGATGCTATGCAAATGCTGTGTGTGGAGTTACATTAATCTTTTATGGGACTGGGCGCGCATCTGTAACTGATCACTGATCAAGGCAATGCGCCAACGCTACAAGATGATCCCCGCTGACGCTTTTATGTGCTTGAAACGGTTTTGGAAACGATTTTACAGCACCACAGTAAAATCATAATCGATTAATGGTTTTTCGAGAGAGTTTAGTTGTTTATAGTAGCTTCCTGGAGCATTTTATTACGTATGTTGGGTTTGGTCCATTTTTTGGGCATTTTGGAAGGTATCATATTATTGTTTAGGATATGAAACGAGGACAACACAACAGTTGTGCCACTTTCTAGAATGCATAAGGCATGCTTCAATGCTCCCAAAAATGAAACATTCTAACCTGCATATCTCTCGCTCGAAACGTAACGTCATAAAGTGCCTGAGAGCTGCGCTCGTACCCGTGAGTTTCCACATAAAAGATGATTTGTGGTCACACCTCATTTACTCAAAATCATCTAGACGCGCTCTTGTAGACACCGGTTTTTCGCATATGCTGACCAAAGTCTTGTCGTTATGAAGCTATGTGTGTCAAGATGCTGGCATGGTGCAAGTAAAGAATACGGATCGCTAGTTCCCTCACGCCGCCTGTAGAAGCTATTGGTTTATATTTTTCTTTTTCTCAGCTCAACCGAACGCACAAACCAGCCGGGGGAGGAGTGTAGCAGTAACACGTGAAATCGCTATGCGAATAGCACACAGCCGCCATGCGCCACTAATGGTGTGTCCCAAATGTGGAAGTGCTGGCACGTCGCGATGCTCCAATAAATTATCCCACAATATTATGTCACGCTTTGCCTGCGAGCGGGCAGAGCACGGAAGCTAATAAAGGGAATGAAAATGAGTAGAATAAAAACGTCAAATTAGAAAAATAAAATGGCCAGTTTTAAAAGCGGTTTCGGGAACAGTTGGGTAAGATTCAACCATGCTGTTGAGCTGTTGGTACAATGTGCACAACGATGGAAAAAAAATTTCATAAGCAACTTTAGTTTCTTTTCCTTTGTAAGCAATGGGGCAAAAGTTTACCAAATAAAATTCTTCAAAATCCTCCCTGCCATCATAAGATTACCAATCATCACCGGCGCTCGGTTTATCGATCTTAACAGCAAAACTTCATTTTATTATGCGGAATTGTAAATTACCCCCATGCCGCCAATAATAAGTGCCGGTTCGTGCCTGTACACTTACGGTTCGGGTTTCGGGAACGTGGTTTGAGAACGGCTTTAATGCTGGCATTATTGTGGGCAATGTTTGTAAATTCACTCACACATCTTTCGATTATTGTTATGGAAAGTAACAATTTTACGTCCAAACCAGAATGGGCCTATATAAACGAGTCACTGTCTAACGAAACGCATCGCTCCGCTGATGGAGGAGGCATCGCAAGACACCAGCAATCCATCGTGTCTTTCACCCATCGACAAGTGAGAATATGCATAATGCATAATGTGGGCTCGCAAAACGAACGAAGCTCATAATCGCCAACGCCCCGGTTAGTTTCGAATAATCGTCCCGTTAGTTTGCGTTCTACTCGCTTACTCGTCTTGTTCAGGAAATGTGTCGCGCTTCTTCGTTCCATGCCCTGAATGGCTTTTGAATATATGCTTTTGTTTGGATTAGGTTACATTCTCGTAGCTTGGGCGGCCCAACACCGGCAACAAGCGGGAAGTTGGCGGCACCCAGTAAACTTTTCACGATTATGAACATCGAACGTGATGTGAGTGCTTAACCAACCACGGCCGATCGTGGTGACATCCATTCTGGGTGTGAAAATGGGTTTGGTGAAACGGCTTTTAGGAAGAATTCAAAGTTATAAACCCTGCTGTGGTCGTATCATGTGTTCGGGTTGGTGTTTACTATCGGCAGAGATTTCATTCGAAATGGAAATTCGCTTGCGGAGAGACGAAATGACTAGAGAGAATTGGAGTAGTGGAGTAGTGGAGATTTGTAAACAAATTTCTTAATACGCGGCGTTGTTCTAGATCGTTTCGGGTTTCGGGGATTAATGTATATTGTCACGACCGTCAGCAATCGTCCCAGCTCGGGAAGAGAAGAAACGGATGACAGTGCTATTTAACCAAGCTCTGCGGGGTAAACATTTACTCGGTTTCTGTTTGTCCTATAGCAACAGAGTTAGCCCCAAAGCCATTACCTTTCCTCGTTATATTTTGCGACTTAATTACTAATGGATCATTGTATTCGTGCTTGCTTAACTATTTCTGAGCCTCAAGAGGTGCACCGCAGTTTCTTGCTTGAAAAAAAAAGATAAACCTGTCAACGATCCATCATCTCCGACGCTGGTCCCCTTCTTCAGCAATGACCGTGTCAATCAACGAAATAAGTCTGCTTTGCATAATACTACTAGCATCTCGAGGGAAGCTTTACTACACCTTAAACCTGTTGAAGTACACAGTTTCTGTAGCTCATCATGGTTCATCATCGTGTTCAAACCGAGTCCAATTTTCAAAGCACAAGAACACAGGTTCTCTTTTCAGCATCTTACGTGTGTTTGCTTGCTTCTAAGTCGACGATTGTTTATCTTAGTTTTACTCTACTACACTCTGCACGTCTCAGTCAGTCGCGAGTAGTATATAAACTTTTCACACATTTGTTTATGCTAACAGCAGTACCGATCCATCCTGCTCACACTCGCCACTGTCTCGCTGCAAAGAATTTATGAACTTCGCTAATAGTTCGTCGTTTTATTCGTCGGCAAAAATGGGTGGGAAACGGTTCGGTAATCCCCTGTGCGGATTTCCCTGACGTGTGTGATGCATCAAGATTTACAGGTTTTAATTATCCGTTGCATTGGCCATAAAAACGAACCACGACGATGCATTAAGGAGGTTTAACTACAACACCAACTGTTGTCTACAATATCAAAGTCGTGTGATCTTTAATGATCTTTCTATGTATCTTTATCCTCATTTTATCCAGATATGTGGTGGCGCACAGCTAGTAATCGGAGCATTCCTACTATGGACCCATAAGCAGTACGCACCGATCGTGAAGAATCAGTTCTGGGAACCGTTTGCCGTCCTGATCGCGCTCGGTGTAATATCGCAGGGCCTTTGTTACCTTGGCTGGACGTCCACGAGCCGGAAGCAGCGGTGTTACTTAGGATTGGTAATAATTTCGTCCTGGCTGTACTAAATCCCACCGACTCTACCACGCATATACTAATCACCCCCTTTCCTTTCCCGTTTCAGTTCTGTGCATTTTTAGTGCTTTTCATTGTGATCTTATTCTTAGTAAGTGGGTGGTCGATTGCCACCAAGGCGCACCTCATCGTACCGGCCGAGCTGGCTATCGAGTCAAGCTTTAGCGAGTTTCTGGCAAAAGACAACACCAACGATCAGACGCACATCTGGAACCGATTGCAGCGAGATGTAAGTGGTTGCAAACCGGAATGGGCCACCGAGCGCACAAAGATATGTTGCATCTAACAAATTGTGTTATCTCTACCTCTTCCCTCGTGCTATACAGTTCCGTTGCTGCGGATACAATGGCATCCATGACTACAAAAAGAACAAGCAGATGGGCTTCCCCTGGTCCTGTTACGATCCGATCGACACGAAAGTGTTCAACACCGGCTGCATGCACGTGTTCGTGAAGAGCATCGAGATGAACATGATTCGTGTGGCCGTGGTTGCGGTTGCCTCCGCGCTTATACAGGTATGTGGGCGGTGGGACACACGTGGTGATGAAAGAATGCTGTCCTCTTAAATCTTAACATAAATTCTTTCCCGAACTCGGACGGGTGTGGACGCGTGGGCGTGAAAGGTGGCGAAGGTTCGGGGAGGACGATAAATCTTGCAGCATAAATGGAGTAACTAATTAAGAAAATTAGTCATTCTTGCACAGGATCTCATCCAGCGATCTTGTGGGATCTTGGGACGATCCGGCACAAAGGGCCTGTCGAGAAGGTTGCGAGGAAGATTTCAAAATAATGAATAGATTATTTATATTCAACAAAACGTGCACATCCACTCGTTGAGGTGGGGGCAGAGGACGTAGCTGTAGTATCGCCAGTATCCTCTTGCCTTGTGGTCTGCGTGTTGGTCAAAAATAAAATGCGTCCTCTCTGTTTACGTATCTCGGCAGACGTTGTTGACGATGTTCCCATACAGTCGACGTCATCCGTTCCTGACTGCCGTTGTCTGTCAGCATACGACTGCCCCACGTTAAAAGGCCATCGTGGTGCGAGGGTAGGAACACTCACCAGAGGAAAGAACGGAAAATGGAAGGCCGTCACCGCAGCGTGAATGTCTCGAGAATATGTATGGCAAATGCCGCTCATTCCTACAAATCCCCACCCCGGTCTACCACCGGCCGGCAGAATTTGCTGCTGCGGTCCCGCCCGACACTACCTCTGGGTTGATCTTATTTTATGGTCAAACGACACTGACTGATATCGGCAGCGTGAACGTGAACGTCGAACAGAGACCGGTCGGTCACAATATGACCATTGTTGTGTCGCTCTGCACAATGTGTTATATGTTTTTCTTTTTAATTGTTGGCAGCCACTACACACCGACCACAGCTGTTGGAAATGATATAACGCCAGACAGAATCAACGGTGTGTGCGGTATACCTGTTGCTTAAATTCGGATGCTGCGTTAGTGTGGTTTTGTTTTTGTTCGTTCGTTCTCGCACTCGTCGGAGATTGAATGTAGGTCATGGTCTTACGGGTGGTTTTTCAACGTCCGTTCTCGGACTGTCGTATAATGGAACCCTGCCAAACGATGGTTTAATGTTTTCTTGAATGAATTTCTCAACTGTTGCGCGACTGTCATAGGTTTTTGATTAAGCGTCTGTTTTAATATACCTATTGCATGAAACAGTCAGCACAAGCGTGTTCCATTTCAATTAGAGGGCTTGCAAACCCTTTTTCATTTGATGACACTCTTCAGTTCAAACTAGGGGTGCCATTTCCGTTGCTAGTGCCCTTCACGCGTTCCAGTGTTCAGAGGCCTATCGCGTTCGGATTACGGAAGTCTCGACATCATCATCCGCAGGTGTTGTGCGCCTATTCTTTTCTTCTTTTCAAAATGATATTCATATACCACCCATTATGCCTACCGAGCTCTTTGTTGTTGTGTGTGGGGTCGGAAAATGTAAAAATATATATATCGGCAAATACACAAAGATGATGCGTCCACAGACACGCACAAGCAGGCTTTTTCCTGCTGTAATGTTTCATGCCCAGTTAATAAACAGATGAAAAAGACAAACAGTTTCCGCGTTGGTGTAGCGTGGCGTGCGGGAAAACAATAATAAACAAACCTTGTGAATGAACGGCCGGGAATGGGCCAGTGCAGCGTGTTACCCTTGGATTTTGTGAATCCTGGCTGTCTATACACTTTGTAACATTTCATTACAACTAGTTCAATTGACTCACTGAATGAGAATTGCAACGGAATTTCAATGTGTTTTTAAAGTTCGGAGCACAAGCAAAAGTACACCTTTTGGTTGCTGGTTCTTGCAAAATCTTGTATCTCGCTAGGCGCTATTTTAGATCTTGCACGTCGAGAAACCCTCATACCACCCAAAATATCATGTCTACTTCAAATCACACCTTTTTCTTTTCTTCTTCCATGTTTGTGCTCTTCTTGTATTCTGTACTTTATATCGAAATTATTTTTCCAATAACGAAGAAAAAAAGATAAAAATAATCCAAAATTACGAAATTCTAGTCATTCGCGTTATTTGTGCGACATTTTAACGATGCTTTTGAAATGTTTCATAGACAATTTAAAAACCTCCAACTGCTGCTTGAAATATTTCATCCCAAAGCTTTTCAACTTTGTTTGCAATCTTGTACACAACTCACTCACCTGTTGCCTTTCTGTTTCTCCTCTCATTCAGAGCCTTGGCATATTCTGCGCCATTCAGCTTACGATGCTGCTTCGACGACCGACCCTTATGCTGCCAAACGGAGACAACCATTCGGTGCGGGTTAAACGTACCCGAGAAATGACGCCTCTCGCAACGGCCACCATCGGTAATCCGACGCCACACAGCAGTACAAAACCGCCAATTCCACTGAAACCAGTCGTACCGCGGATCGATCAACCCGTGATGAAGTCTTCTCATTGAATTGTCGCCACCACAACTTAAAAAACATCTAGCCAACAAGCCAGCATACGGCAATTCGTGCCCATACGTCGTTATTTTATCGCATCGAACGAGATCGTCGAGTTTTGGGATGACAATTCCCTTTTTAATGAATCACATATAGGTACGCAGCAGCAGCAGCAGCATAGTGATGGCATTTCGTTTCGTTTTTTTAATTCATTCGTCCATAGGCGTTAGGATAACTATGTACTTAAATTTCGTGCTATCGACCGTTAGTCGTTAGAGGAAAGGTTCAGTTTTCCAGGGAAGGAATTGTCGTCTAAGCATTACGGTTAAACACAAGCAGCCACGATCGAATATAATTATAATTATGGTAGACATTGTAAAAATAGAGCTAAAAGTGAATCAGTGCGCTGGAGTCTGCTTATTATGACGTGGTTCATGTCGCCGTTACACCGATCCGAAAAAAGGTTGTTGGAAATCCCATACCTGCTCTAGTTTCAAAGCTCCAAAGGAGAACAACGCCGGGTGCATGCGTCCATTACTGGATTGATAAGCAGCACACATTGCTGGAGCATCATTATTGGCAGTGGATGGGTGGGTTGCTTGAGTCACGGCGAAGAATTGTTTGAACTGGTCTTATCGCTTATAACAATATCAGAAGCATACAGATGAATCACCTGCTGTCGTGCAGTGCCAACACAGCAAATAAGGTATTAACGCATAGTGTGACGATATCTGTTATGCTAATTTTGTGCTGTGTTGCGTTCGATCGATGCTAGCATAACACTGTATTGGTTTGATCACATTTCTATGGACTTTATCAATCTTGTTTCAGCAAATTTATCTGAACATCGTCCTTTCTTATGATCCTGTTAAATGCAGCTTTGGAACCCTTTCTTCAAAGAACCGTCAATTTTGCATAAGTAGAGCTACTATTTTATGAGGTCTCAGCGATGAGGTTTTGTGCTTAAAGCAATGATTTTTAATTCAAATAAAGCACTCTCCATATATTTTTAATTCTGTTCCACCCTCTGCAAACAGTCTCGTGAGTCAATTTCGAAAGAAATAAACATAAAAGTACCTTACCCAAGTAACTAACCGTTCAACCCTCTCGCCACATTCTCCCGAGCGAACTTCGCGAGAGAAAACATGACCATTCTGGCGGTTTAAAGCTATAATGGTTCCGCTCTTTCTCTCATTTGTAATCCTAGTTCCGACACGAACGGACGTACAGCTTGCGTGGTGTACCTTCCCGAATTAATAGCGGCGTCAATCTGCTGTGTAGTGTGATTTCGGAGTTATCATTTACGATAACCAAGTGTGTGAGATCTAAAAGTGAGTTTTATCTGCAGTGAAGGTTCCTGGAACCAGCCGACACAGTACTTTTCCGTCCATATGTCCAAAACACACGCCACCGTGAGACGCGGCGCTGCCTCCTTACCACCATTCCCTTTCCAAAGCCTGTGAATGTGTGCATGTGATCGGTTTCGGGGGCCTGTAATTTGAGCACCTTTTGCCCTTCGTCCCTTCCTATACGTCTTTCGCCATATATACACAAACACACATACCCACAGTTGTCCTCCTATCCTGTAGCGCCTTCTTCCTATCGACTTCTCCTTTAAGTTTGTGTTTAGTGACCAGATATTTTGTGGTTTCCAGCTTGTAAGCAACACAACAACACACTCCAGGACCAGTAAAGGCAGGAAACAACAACATTCCGGTGCAAAATGGCGCTCAACTGTGGACATTCGACGATAAAGTATCTACTTTTCATCTTTAATCTGCTGTGCTCGGTATGTGTGAAAAAGAAAATAATTATTTAAACGCACCACGTGAGCAAACAAAACTGTTGTGTTACTTCAGTTCCTTATGAGATCATTCAGGGGCGAATTGATATGAAGAAAAAGGGAAAGTGGCTAGACCAGTTTTTGTTTCCACGCATATTTCGTTAAGGGCTCCACGTTAAGGGCTGCTAATAGGTGCAGTTGCAGTTGTGATCGTCGTCTTGCTGCTGCTGCTGCTGTAGGCAAAAGGCAAACAACACACAACACGCACCGTGGCCGGTAAAAACAGCCGGCGTGTATAATATTCCTGGCAGTGAGTTGTTGAAGGGTGTCGTTGTCGTCCCGGGCTTACACTTCCCCCATTTTAGTGCACTCCCTACTCTCGCTAGCCTCTTTACTAGGCAGCGAGAGTTTAAAAACACAGCACACCCAACCCCAAACCCGGCAGCATGGCGAAGGTGTGTGAAATGTTATATTTAGCCACCCAACAGGTCATGTTTCAAACGTTGAATCGCGCGCGCTCCGCCGTTCGTTCCTGCTTTCCTTTACCGTATCGTGGCAGCATTCTCGAGAAATATATGAATCACGGTCTGCCACCCCAAAACCCACAGCACACAACACACGAAATCTAATGGGAAGAAGCACACTTCTTCTTTGTTTGCAACGAAATCCATACAAAAGATCTTCGTCCCCGGTGCTCTCAAAGCGGAGAGCATCAAATAAAAAGCCAATGCGTAAATAAAATTCTCACCATGTGTTTTGTTCGGTTGTGTGTGAGCCCTTGGATGGAACCTTTTTCGTATGTCTCTTTGTTGAGTGTGCGTATTTCCCCTGCTATTCCGTTCGTTGCTCGATTAGAAACAGAAGCTAGAGCGAAAGTCATCAGGAAGACATCTCCAAAACCAGCTGTCGCGGAATGGCAGTGTGTTTTGAATTTTTCGCATTTAACAAACACATAGACTGTTGCCGTAGGCAACATTTTTGGTGTATAAAAAGGGCAAAATGTTTCGTTACCCATTTATGAGTCATTTGAAGCACGAGAGATGAACACTGTTTCAGAAAAACGATATTAGAAAACACGCACAAGATGTTCTTCCTTTTACCCTGGCAGCCGGGACTGATTCACTATTTTGCGGGAACGTGTTTCAATTATAAATTTTTTAACACGTTTTGCCTATGTCTATTATTTCTATGTTTTTTATTTTCACTTTTGTAAACAAACTACTTCCTATGCAAACGGAAAACTTCACTACACCATCTGACCCAAAGTCGTCGAGAGAATTGTCTTTTAGAAATTACAGCCTACTAAGAATCGTTTGAACACAAAGAGTGTCTTTCTATGACTTCGATGACCCTTAATTAAATTGACATTAATTCTGCTCCCTCTCGAATGGTTCACGGAATTCGTTTGGAACCAATTTTTGTTTGGTTAACTCAAGAGTCGAAGTGGATGCTTTTTCATTGGTAGTATGTATTTTTTACACCAACAATGCAAATGCAAACGCACGTAACTTCCCAGCTCTTGATCATCATCGCGCTTTGCGTACTTTGCGTGACAACCGCCCCTCGTTGACACGCTTTTCACCTTCATAATTCCAGCACGCACACAAACACAATGCTCCCTTTCTTGCACCATAAAGGATGTTTTGCGCATGCCAAGGGCAGCCGCTGAAAACGATCGCGAAATAATAAACGCCACCGTCTCGAAACAGCCGCCAGATGGCGTATACACACGATTGCGCTTCCTTTGCGCCAGTGCGTTTAATGCAAAGTACTATTTTTGTGTGTACAGCAACGCCGCACTGTGTTTACCGCCGTGTAATGATAAGGGAATACGGTACGGTGCCAAACATAAAGAAGCAAATTTGGGGCGTGATAATTTTCATACCGGCGTGTCACTTTAGTGGTGCTTTACGCTGACGGCTTGCGTTGGTGTTGCGCATGAAGCTGGCGACAGGCGTTGCCACAAGCTTAAGAGTTATCCTTGAAGAAAAATTCCCCGAAATCGTCTCAAGAGATGCTTTCAATGTGCCGCCGGTAAAGCAAACACACTGGGGCAATACCAAACGCCTGTGAGTGTGTTTGTGTGGGTTGTTCGCGAACTGATCTCGCGCTGCTGGCTGGAATGTGCCCGCGCGCCCATCCGCTGTGTTGGTGGACCGGTGTATAATATGTACGGGGGCTTACGTAAACTGAAGAAACAGCGCCACGCACACATCGTTTCTTTTTGGGGACGCACGATACAGCGTGCGAGCTGCGGGCACACCCTTCTTGAACGCACGTTTCCTGCGCGGACGATGTTGCGACTTCTGCGACAAACTCTCTTCTTGGTGTTTGTGTTCCCGCACGGTGCTCGCAGTTCCAGGTGAAAATGGACATTTTTAACCCCTTCTTCTACAACGAAAACGTTCAAAACTCGTATACGCTGATACGCTTCTTTACTACACCACAATCCTCGATGGTTGTGTGAGTGATGCTTTTTAAATTAATTTCCGTTTAAATATGCTCTACAAGTCGCGATAGGAACGGAAATAAGTAGTTAGTGCGATCAAAGCGAACAAAATTACAATCAAATTGCGCACTACGCCGATTAGCGCAGGCCACTGGCGCTACTTCAACGCTTGCTTAGAATATGCTCCCACTTGAAGCTTCTTTACTACTCTCACTTTTTCTCTCGCGCATCGCCATGGTACGCGGCCGATGATGACCTCATCCGGCGAAACTAAGTTGCTCGTTGGGTTTTCGTTGTTTTTTGTTTTACTCGTTGGTGCGCCCTAAAAAGGGTTAAAACAAAACTTTCAACTTCCAATTGTATCCCACTTTTTAATGGAGTGTTGTGCTTGGTGACCGCCCTGTGGAAGCAACAGGTTCTTGTCTCCCTATCGCTTGGTGGGACAATCGTTTCATTACATGGGAAAATTAGAAATACGGCATCGTTTTATAAAGCTATAAACTTTCTCATGATTCATGCTACTTTTACTGGTGGTGTTGCAGTCGTATTTACAGCATATATCGACACGTTCTATCCTGTAGCATCAAAGCTAAAAATACCATAGAAACCACGACCTACTACAGAGTCCTTCATTATCAAGCAGATAACAAAGCGCACAAGGTGGTGGTGTTCGCAATTTCAAGTGCATCTAATCTGATTTTAATTTAACTCACCTCGTGGGGTCACACCACACTTTTGCATTCAAACTCTTGACAATTGATCCACATTAATCCCTATAGCTACTTCTATAAATGTTTTCAATATCTAATTGCTGTACAATCTCTTGGCAGTGTTTATAATTCTTGCAACGTTTTTACCTCCGCTGCTCTGGCTCTCCCACCCAGTCAAACTAATAAAACCCCAGAACCACAAACTCGACACACTAGGCGGGATCCGCTCTTTGTTCCAACAACATTCCATCGACAATGTAAACACAACTTTACTCCTGGGCCGGTCGATGGGAGTGTGGGTGGTATTTAAGAAACATAAACCTTCTTCCCTTCGGCTTCATCGCGCCAAAAGCGATTTTTAAGGAGGGGAAAAAAGCTAACGAATTGTAAACAAATAAACACACTTCCTGCCTTAATTTTTTGCATAGGCACCATGTTTTGGACGATCAATTTTGAAAGGTCCAGGGAGATGGACCTTAGAAACGTGAGATGGAAACGGGCGTCGCCTTTGCCTTCTTTAATTTTTGGTTTGTTTGTGTTCAATCATTGCTTGATGGTGTGGGAAAGTATGTTGGAAGTGTTTCCATGTGCTCTCACGCCCTTAGCTTTTGTTACATATATTGATTTTGAAACAATTATACTGGCTTTACATTCAGCAACCTAGTTGTAGCTTATAGTGGTTGTAAAAATAGGAACGAATCCAACTCGTGTAGAGTGCGTTCAGGAGTACCTAGCCGGTATCGCCACTAAAAGCTTATGATTGTGGTTTCATTTTATACTTTATCAAACACACCACCTACTGAATATCTTATCAATAAGCACACAACATCCCTGTGGCCCACAGATAAGATGAGTCAGCCACTTGCGTAATGGTGCACCCATCCAATCACTTGTGTACGGGCAAACACTTGGTCGAAGCACTTGACTGTACCGAACATGGAGCCTAACATCCGTTGCCGTTCAGAGTGTGAGTTTATGGAGCAGCAGCAGCAGCAGCAGCATTGATTGAATGAAAGACAGTGGAATTTTGAAATCAATTCCAGTATGTTTGTTCACCGAAACCAAGTGTAGAACGGAATTATTTGTTGCAAAAAAATTGCTAAAAAAGAGGCGCAACCCAACGGTCAATTCAATCGTTTCAGTAATCCGCATTTGAAAAGTGTGATATGTGTCCAAGGGGTTGTAACCCGGGATGTGCATCATCGCTTCCGTGAGATCTCTGATAAGATTATTTGCGCTGGCAGTGCAATCGAACCGTACGATCGATTGTTATTGTTTTTTGAAAAGTAAAAAATGGCGATCATCAGATGGAACGTGTTTTCGGGGTTGGTTCAAAATGTTGAGATTGCAAATCGCGATGACAGGCATGACCTTGTCGGGGGGCACCCGGAATGAAGCGTTTCCAATTTATTAACACTTCCTTCTCACACACTGGCGCGTTTCAGCGTATAAAAATTTAATTGGTTTCATTTGCTGCTTCTAGTTTCTTCACGAACACGAGCCAGAAGTGATTCTAGTAGGGCCAAGGACGTGTACGACCCGAGAGGATCGCGTTGGTTGTCCTCGCTATACCGTCACGTGACGCTGGATAGCAGACGTGCACCGAATTCATGAGCAGGGGAGACCGTGAGGATGACATATCGGGTGCAAAATGTGGTATTGTACGCGATATGGCCTGCAGTTGCTCACCGTGTTTAGACAAGCGCGCGTTGTTTGGCGCGGTTACTTCAATGTCATTTCGATCGTGCATGAATCAGCCCTGCTTTTGCGTGCGTGTGTGTCTGCCGGTTGTGGTGCAATTGCGTTCGATCCTCGCGATCGTCCACCACACAGATACAGGGTGTGTGTGTGTTTCTGGTGATGTTTAGGAGGTTGGTAAAGCAAATAGTAGGTGGATGGTGATGAGGCAGCTTATTTGCTTTGTCGATTCACTCCCTTGGGTGTGTGTGCACGTATGACGCACCTTACCAAGTGGCAGAAACAGCATTCTCTGTGTTCCCTTTGAAGTCTTCCCACCAGATTGTACACATGTGGTCTCGTCATCATCAACACGGTGCTCGTTGGAGTGCAACCATCATGAGCAAACCCTGAGATAGGTTAAAGGAGGGGGTCACACTATCAATGGTTCAGAATTTGCAAATGGCGGACTCCGGGCGGCACACCGAAGCTTTAAACAGATACTTTCCTAAGCACACATACAGCGCAACGGCAGCGCGCGATCGCCAACACACAAAACCACCCCTGACGCATGCCACGGATGGCTGCACCTTCGCGTTTCAAAACGGCGGTTGATTGTCGTGGTGTGATGGTGCACGCCAATAAGGGAAACCCAACCAACCCGACTGCGATTGAGGTTTGTTGTAGCCACAAGCTCAGCGATCGCGTGTTAGTGTGGTGGAGAACACCAGCAACAATCTGAAATTGGCGGTCGCTGTGCTGTGAGAAAAGTTTATGGAACTAGAACGCCTTCGGTTCAAGGTGAAGTGAACCATTGGCTCATCTCGTACGAGAGAAGGGGAAGATTCGATTCTAGTTTTAAAGTTTCTTTTTTCCCAAGACATGTGTGAGGATCACATTTTGGTGCTGCTCGACAACATCTGCTACTATCCAACACTTTTCCACGTGGTCCGGTGGAGGCGTATTGTACACCCACACTGGTCCCATTAGAATTCACAGCCTGCTACGCAGAAAATGAATACGGGTGGCCCCTGGCGTAGGTGAAACTCTATCGGGTCTAATTTACGCTTGCTTTACTGACACAGAACTAATACTCTTCACTAGGGAACCAACTCCCTTCAAGTCATTAGGCCAACTTTTGCCGTTCTTAATGCAGTAGAGCTTCTCGCCGTGTCACGCTTGGTGGCGTTTGAAATCGAAAAAAGTCACACAATCCAGCTGCACGATGTACGCTGCTCTGTGTGTGAGCTCAGCCTTAATCCCCGCTTCAGTTTGGTTACGATTTAGCAAGCATAAACCATTCATTTGATGAGTCTCCCCGTTGAAAGACACAACCAGCCACAAACAAGGGGGTTTCACTGGTCGCACGATGGACTATTTGGTACCAAAGCTCAGTCTATTGATGAGTTATTTATTAATTTTGCCCAATAATTTCACCTGACAGGAATCGTTCGACACGCGTTCGTTCAATAAATGACGATCGTGACGGGGCAAAAGCAATGTTCTGTTCTGTGTTCTGTGAATTTAGCGTGGGAAAGAAATCTGTTGATTATTGTTGAGCGTGTATGATGACCTTTTCACACCTTACCACCCGAAAACGCTTAATGGCGTTTGCGTATCATTTGCGTACATTGTGCATTGGTGGGGGGGGGGTCTCCTTGGAGGGCAATTTTCCCGGATGGCAGGAAATGGTTTGATGTTCTTTATCATCACCTCGCAACAAAAAGGAGGTCAGTTTGTTTTGTGTGTCCTGACCTGTGGTGGTCCCTTCCTTCGTCCCTATTAGAATTCGGCAGAAATTGATCGTGTCCTTTTCCGATGCGCGAACAGGACGAAAGTTCGATATCGATTAATGGTACAATTTATCGTTGTCTACGTTTTAGTGTTGAAATGAGTGACAGCATAGCTGGGGCTGTGTCTGCTAGTGTCCCCAATGTCCTGTTCTGCATACTAATAACCCAGCCGTTGTTGGGTTGTAATTGTTGTTCTCCTGGGACTGGGACCTGCATTTGTGGGGTGTGATCACACGGGACACGCCATCACACACAAATGTTGGTAGTACCCATGGCCAAGGTCACGCAAGACCTCGACATAGTTAATGGAGTAATATTACGTGTTGGCAGTCACTTTGTTTCTCCACCGTTTTTGTCGCCTGTTCCGCGACGGTTATCTCAATGCAAACGAATCCACTCTCCTACAAGCAGAAAATACTATTGACGTCCACTGTCGAGAAATCTAGGTCTGGTTGAGATCTGGCATCGAATCACGTTGCTCACAAGCAGGAAGTGTGTGCATATAGTCCATCACACGCGAATACAAAACCTTGCAATGTGGATTAATGGACGGTATGTATTGTTGGCGTTGTGTCTGTGCGGTGGCAAACAGACGAACATGTCGCGGATGACATCATGCCCCGCGCTGGGCTGGTGGCTGGCGTTGGTGCGATTGTGGTTATGGTTTACTGCTATGCAAATGCGGACAACGATGATGACGGTGATGGTGATGACGATACGGTACGAGAAAGCCAGCAGTGTGTTGGCCATCAATTTGTCATGTGACCGCTGGAGGGGCCGCTTATACGCGCTTATATGAAACGACAAATTGTGCACCACCGTATCGAAATTAGACATTTTCGTCATCATTCGACGCTTTTGTTTTTTTAGAACGAAAAGTATGATCGTAAAAGTGACCAGAAGGATCGGAACAAATACTTCCGCTATGTGACGACGCGTTGGAATTTAGATTGTAAAATCTTTATGCCTTCGCTGTCCCTCTCTCTGGTATAAAGATCTTTTACAATACGAAACCCAAAACAGTACTTTAGATAAGTGACGAATGTCTCATCCCGAGCAAAGTCACTTGAATATACAGACAGACAGTACTTTAGATAAGAGAATAAGGATAAGCGACGTCCACTTTATCGCATTTCTTCTTGCGATATACAATTCATAAAACATCCCCTGAGAGGAGAGCGACGGCAAATACGTGCGCAAACTCTGGTTCGCCCTCTCCAGGAAAAGATGGGAGCAGAAACCTCATGCGAATCGAATCCGCAAAAACACAACCACCCTCTCGCTTCGGCAGAATACGTCCTAAATGCAAGCCATCAAACTTGGGATAGTTCTGCGCGGCAGCCAGTGTTGTTTTTCGGCGAAGTCTTCAGGGCAAAACGGCGGCGCAATTACGATTGGAAGAGGCGTTTTCTCACAACCCGCCACCCGTGAACACGATGACGCGCCTCGCTGTCGTCGACGCATACTCGGGGCTATTCCGTTTCCGCTTTTCCGCTTCTCATCCCACAGAATCGTGGCACCACACAGCACACAACGGGGTGGGTTTGGGAAGATGCGATGGCGTCGGAATTCCGCTTCTCCTTTTTGTTGATGCTTTGCTTAATGTCGGGCCAAGAGGGTTGTTAAGGGTTGTGTGGCTGTGTGTACGTCGGTCTCGTCGATGGTGATGGGTGAGTGTAAGAGCGTTTGGTGACAGACTTTGACGAATTCCGTAGCACATCCGGGACATGGATAGAGCGAGATGTAATGTGTTAAGTAAGAGTTCCTCCGAGGAAGGAGACAGCAAACACGAAGAATTCATGGATTCTGTTCACACCAACGTGCCTGTGAAATGAAGCACAAAAGTATGATCTAATCAGGAAGTCATTCCGATGCCACTGGAAAAGGTGATCGATCGATGGGGGTAAAAGGAAATGGCAAGATAACGGAAAGGGTCTGGACTCAATTCATACACTTCTAACCGATAGCGAAAGCGTTATCTTTCCCTAGCAATTCCACTGAAATTTGGGAATTTTAAAGTTAATTTGTAACGCTTGTACGCAAAAATCATGGCGTGAGGCATCAAAACTATGTTGACCGACAGCATGAAACTGCTACTGGCATGTAGTGTATGAAGCGAAAAATTCGGGTTTTGCTGGTTTGGGGTGGCTCTTATCGTACACCATATGAATCACTAGATGCGGGAGAAACATCTGTAAAACAAATGATAAGGAAGATAAGTGTCATTTTGGTCGATGCCTCCCTTATCATTGTTGCAAGGCAGTTAGAGCTTGCATCAGTGATTGATATGTTGTTTTATGATGTTGGCGACGTTTTGATAAAGTAATCCTAAAATAAAATTCATATTCATGTAGCTCTCGACCTTTAAAATGAATGATCTTCCCAACGACCTTGTTTTATGCGGTTAACACAAAAACAAGAAACTCAACCACGAGATGTTACTGACTTTCTGCATGCACCTTTTCGCTTTCCTCTCTAAAAACAGCTCTGCGGCATTGCGCTGATCGTGATTGGTGCCGTTTCACTGGTGAAACTCGAGGAACTGCGCGAGATCAGCGATGAGTACAACGTTGTCGCCCCGTCCATCCTGCTGATCGTCTTTGGCTCGATTGTGTTTGTCATCTCCTTCTTCGGCTGCTGCGGTGCTATTCGCGAGTCCTACTGCATGACCTCGACCGTAAGTATAGCGATCGGCTTGATTCGCAGAGCATCATTTCAATCTAATCCCGATCTTTCGCGTGTCCTTTACCCAATAGTATAGCTTCTTCCTGATCCTGCTCGTGATCGCTCAGATTGTGATTGCGGTGCTGGTGTTTGTGTTCGTCGGCGATGTGACCACTGCCATGAAGAAGGGCTTCGAGCGTGTGTTTGAGAACAGAGATAACCCCGTCAATGCTGATCTGATCAACTCGATTCAGCAGAACGTAAGTACTATCGGTAACGGGCCATTATGCTGCTGTGATTGCTAACGAGCGCGCTCTCCCTTCTTGCCTTTGTCTTTGTAGCTTGAATGTTGCGGCAAGCGTAGCTTCCTGGACTATGGCGTCAACTTCCCGCAATCGTGCTGCAGCTCCGGCGGTACTGCCCCGCTCTGCGTGCCATTTGCCAGTGGCTGCTTGAGCCGACTCTCTGAGTTCCTGGACAGTGCCGGTAACATTGTCGCCTGGGTGTCGCTCGGTGTTGCCGCCGTCGAGCTGGTCGGTCTGATCTCGGCCTGCTGTCTGGCCAACGCCATCCGCAACCAGCAGAGAAGGTCTGGATATTAAGTACATCCGTGCCCCTCCCTCACCACCATCTTGTCCTCTTCCTTTTCATCGTTTAATGCTCCATTCGTGTCCGGTGCGTGTTTCCTTCGTGTATGTTTCATCCTTCCAACCAACCAAAGCCACGTGAAAGAAGAAGAGTAACAGTGTTTGTGCGTGTGAGAGAGAGAAAGAGAACAGTGCATCTTTTCACGAACGTGCAACCTACTAACTACTAACAATTATATCCTATCCAAGATTGTTCAGTCATTCTAACAATGAAACGAAAACTAAAACCCTCCTTTACTTTACTTCACCTACTATCAACCACTATCATCCAACGTGAATAACCACCACCTCATTTAATGCATAATTTTATGTGTCTTTTATATTGACGTCTCTGTGCTCTTGTCCCCGTTCTTTCTCTACCCGTATACAGATACAGCTAAAAAGTGTGCGCACTTCTACAAAACACGCTTTACAGTAGAGTTCGGTGGGTGGTTTGAGCGTCCTGTGGGAGGTGAAATTAAATGTGTGCCGGTGCTGCACGCAAACGAAAAGAACAAAGGAAATCGAAGGGACAGAAGCGAAGCTTACAAACAGAGTAGAGCAAGGCAATTTATGTTGTTTGTATGTGGGTGAGTGTGTAAGGGTGTATGTGGGTGTGTATGTGTATGCATTTTTTTGTGTACGTCGAGAAGATATCTAGAGAAGAGGATATCTGCAACTCCAACACACAACACTCTGCATCATCATCAATCCTGTAAGGATTCCTGCACTGAGGAAAACATCACTGCTGCTGCTGAACGGAGCACACAAGGAAACGTACATCACCACAAGTGCCGATCGAAATTAAACCATCATCACACCCGAAGCTCCCACATAAACGACATGATGAGAGTGAGAGAGAAGATCAACGATCGTTCCAAGATGCGCAAAAGGTTACCACGTGAACACAAACGTTGAACCACGCCTGCTTGTGTGTGTACGTTATGTTGCTTACTGTTGTTTTGCGCTTTCTTGTATCCGTTTCAGCAGGACAGACACACCGAAATTATGGGCTTCTTGCTATTTATGCTACTATTTACTGTACAAGCGCATATATGTATCCTATTGGCGTTATTATTATTTTTTTTTTGATAAAAGAGATCGAAATCTGTCCATTTCTCATTTCTCATCGTTCTTTCCGATCTTCGAATATTCCCGAGTGTTTTGTGCGTGTATTTGGTGTCTTTTGGAAAGGAAAAGAAAACACTCGATGTAGCATTTAAGGTATAATCAGGCAAAAATGCTTCTTGCTCGAATTATGCTATAAAAATGAAATGTATGTAAGAGGTTGGTTACTTGCACACACAAAAATACAAAATGAAAATGGAATTCAAAGGAGTGCTCTTAAGATGTGAACAACTTTATCCTTTTGCACACATTTATACTGTTGACAGAACTCACAATAGATTTGTAAACGAAACGAACCTAAAATTTAATTTTCTAATCAAACCACCAACTATGCTAAAGAGAGTTTGGAACAACATTATACACAAACTTTCTGATAAAAAAGTATTCATGAGGCAGGGTGCATAAGGCGAAAAATGCTGTTGAATTTGACCAACAACTACTACAAAAAACATGCAGTTAAAATATATATATGAAGTAACTTTGTCGTTAAGGGTATAAGTGTTCACGTGTATGTGATCGTTCGTGTTGGGTTCTGTATGTGTATGTCTCATTATTGGAGTGTGTTTTGTGCAACGCTTTTCATCTCTCGGGTCCATCATGTAGGAAAGAAAGACTCGTGTTTTCCGGCATATATCACAAATTTGTATTAAGAATTGAATTAAATTAACTCTCTCATAACCTAGCCGATAGTGTCACAAGATTAACGTTATATCTACAGTCGATCACCTTTCTACACTGTCTCACGATTCTGGAACACATCTCACGTGGGATCGTTGCTTTTGGACGGTGGTGGCATGTTCTGTAGCTCCAGTTTTAAAAACATTTTCAAACTAGGGTCGGATATCTTTTCCAGTACTATTTCACGTGCCTTTTCGCCTCCATCGTCCAGTATTTTGGTTAAATCAGCTGCGTACTGAATCCACACGCAATTTTGGCAACCGGACATGCAGCACGTTGTCGGTTCTGGTGGAAGCTAAAACGGAACGAAAGTATAGTTGAGCGTCTCTCTGTGTGAAAGTGTTATCGCTGATTTACATACCTCTGGTACACTATCATCCACCGTCCGATCGGGACCATTTGTGCTGCATGAGTATAAGTGATAAGCTACTCTCCTTATTTGAACCTTGCGGATTGTGTTGCGGATAACGCAATTCATTGGTTGTACCTTGTACCCACAAATTCAAGGTGATCCCTGTTGTTGCACGATTCGGAAATGGTTTAAATTATTGCTCCCTTTGGTAAGTGATTTTCACCTTAACATGGTGTTCTAAATACCCAAAAAAACAGTGGACGCACTACACAACTTTAAAACACAAGTTATTGAAACCAAACAAGCAATCACAATCAGCTGGCTGGTGTTTACTTCTCACTTTTTCTTATGACATCCTCACGTAATCACAAGTGGCGGGAAGCTGACTGCCTAGTGAGGGGCACGACGTAAAACTATAATTTCCAAACTACATTAACCTATTTTTCCACTTAATATTGATACTTTTATTTTACAATTTTTGAGAATCCTGTTCCTATCATTTTCATAACCCATTTTTGAAAAAACAAATGACAAATTGCAGTAATATAAAATTGTGGCTGCGTACGTTTCACAAAGGCGCTAACACGTTCTTCCTCGAAATGTCACACCAGTAGGCACCCAACTTGGAAGATTTGACGTTTCGGTTAGCTCTCGAACAAAACGTCAAATTTCAGCTTGAAGTTACGTAAAATTTTGCCTTTTGCTCGAGGAACTGCGTAAGTTTTTAGTAAAAATCGCAGCAAATTTGTAGGTTTTAAGCGCTAAAATCAAGGGAGCAGATGGTGTATAGTATTACAAAGCGCCACGCTCTTAAAAAGAATTGAGAATCATTGTGTGATACGTGTTTTTCTTGTTGCAAATTATGAACCGAATGTTTTGTTTTGATTTTGTAGCTTACGTGCTGGCGGTGAATGAATTCATTTTCTGCTCATATTTTGTACATTACATACAAAGCTTAAAACACACAAGCTTGCATACTACATGCAGTTGCACGTGTAAATCGTTGTATTGAAATAACTGAATATCGTCTCTTTTTAGTCAAACATGAGCTTAAAGGCAAATTACTACGACAAGCCGGAGGGCGACGACCTCTTCGGTAAGATGATCGCCACCAACAAGTACGCGCTGGCCGGCGGTCTCGGCTGGTCCACCATCGAGGTGATGATGGTGTCGAAACCGAAGGGCTACTTACCCACCATCGCCCGGTACGTCTACTTTACCGGCCCGTTCGTCGGCATGGCATCGGCCTTTACCGTGGGTGCGTACGCTGCGAACAAACTACGCGGCCGGGACGATGGCTGGAACTATGTAGCCGGTGCGTTTGCTGCCGGCGGTGTATACGGTGCCTGGAAGCGTAACGTTGTGAGCGGACTGGTGGCTGGGCTGATTTTCAGCGTGGCTGGCGCGCTCAAGAAGCAGTCCGTGGATGAGGGCTGGGAATTCTTCCCCGAGGTGAAGCACCATGCTGTCAGCTCGATCAATCCGAACCGTTACGACTTCACGCTGACGCAGGAACGCGAACGAGGATGGACGACCGGCAAGTGAGGGATGCGGGAGTGTGATCGTTGAAAAGCTACCCCCGGATTCCCGGATCAGTTGTAAAGCATGTTAGGCAATAAATACGGTGGATACTACAGCGTGTGTACGAGAGGATATATCTGCAAAGTCGTTAATGTCCGGTGATGGCCGTGTAGAGTGGAATTCTGATGAGAAGGGGAGGAATTTTGAATATGAGGACATTCAAAATTACATCCAATTTCAATCATTGATAGTTTAACTTCTTCATTGTAAGTTGAACCCATACGCCATGTGTGCTTTGCATTCGTAACGGCAAACATACAGGTGAAAACACCCGATAGCAGTCTCCATTTACACGCACTGCATAGGTTAAAAGCGAAAGCAAACCCCTCAACACGATGGCACCTAATAATTTTCCCCTTCCATAAACATTCGTTTGAATTAATTGAACCCGAACGGAGTTCCTGCGCTTTAGAAAATCGACCCTTTTTTCCACGTTAGGTGCAGCAGCACGTTGCAAGCGGAAGCGCACCGTACCGGAACCGATGGGTCCTTCCGCATCCATGCTAGGGGCGGTGGACGTGTTCGATGTTTAAATTTTAAATTTGTTCCCCCATTTCTAAAACGCAAACAAATTACTTGCCTCTCCCTGGTTATGCGACAAATTGAAAGATTCTTCGCGGAACGGTCCGGTTCGGGAATCGATGACTTACTTAGGAACACTTTTACTGTCCATACTTTTTTTTCGCTATCGAGTATCACCACCATTAACATTTGATCTAATTGGTGCTTCAATTGTCACCTAAAATGAATGTGCTTGGCCATAAGACGGAGGGACAAAATTCTCACACCTACCAACACGACTTCAGGTGTTTTCCCTACGTTAATGACCCAAAACTAACCAATTCTTCCTCACTACGCATCCTCCTGGTGCTGGTATTCGGCAGCATGGTCAATGCACTCTTTGTACGAGCGGAATTGCATGGGGAGCGTTTTTTTATCTTTCCACCAAACAAACATCACACAGTGACTGGTTGAAAGCAAAAACTTTTGTGACGATGGGCCCTACTACCCCTGGAGGGTGTCTACACCGAAAACCGGAAGTGGAACACATTTTTCTTAATTTTTTATTCCTCATTCGCGAACCACACAAAAAGAATGGAGAACGGATGGTTTAAACGTGCGTCAGAATTAGTGCACGTTTCACCTTCGTTGGATAGGTAGGTGAAGGAAGAAATTGCTTAAATGTCCGTATTGAATCAAACGGTAGGTGCGGTAGATCGGAATAAAACCCTAGATTGAAGCAGCAAGGGATGTTGCAACAAAATCATCCCCAGACAGTGCATGCAACTATTTATTCACCTGGGGTAGGGCCTTTAGCCTTGCACGATATCTACCGTGTGTACAGATACGATGGTGGGTCATTCCCTCACCGACAACGTTCGATAGGCCATGAGTGTGGCATGTCAATAAATCGCTGTCTGGTGGAAAAAGGGAGCATGAAGCAAGATAGATTGTCACCATGGGGTCGTACTCGGTGGTCGGTTGTATCAGGCAAGGGTATACAGCACAAACTGTACATGTTTGGATGGGCTGTGGGTTGGAAAAAAAGATGGATGAGTTGTCTTATCAGTTGTGGTACGCAATCACAATTGGATCCTGAGCAGACGCGTAGCTGATATCGCTTATCGGGTAAAGTACAAAGTAGAACGTACTGCGGCAGTTCAGTTGCACCGAAACGATTGATAGTATAAAGCATTCATATTTAGCTCTTTTAGACCACAGAAGGGTTTGTACCGTGCTGGAAGCGACTGCAGCACCACAGGATCGAGGATCACATACCTTTCGGGATCGTTCCACCTTGGTGAAGACTTTCACTATCCAAATATGATCTATCATTTTATATAAGTCTAGTAAAGCCAGAAATGACTCTGGCATATGACCTGGTAGGTTTGTTTGTGAGGCCTAACCCCAAATAGAACAACGGCGTTTCCTTCATTATTTATTTATTAAATGTAAGTTACCGAGATTTCTCCATTCACTCACTTCTCTTGTGAGGTTCCAGACGATTTAATTCTCTTTGAGTACAGCTAGAGATAATAACAAAAATCTCAAATGCTTTCGTCTCTGCGTAGCATCACGCACCTAACGACAAAGCTATGCTAACGTGATGGAATGGCTCCCGAGTTCAGAGTGTTTCCAGCACGATCGTGATCGTGAGCGGATGGTATGCAACGGACGCCACTGCCACTCACACACCATTTGAAGGTTAGCGGCCATTGTGTGCCAGCATACCGGCTCCAAGATATTGGCCGCGTTTAAAGCTCGTGCCCCGTGTCTCGATGACGATCGAACAAAGGAAGCTTTTGTTGCTGTCGCTATCAACCTACCCAACCCGTAAAAGGGAGCAATGGACCAAGCCCATAAGTCACCGGAGGGGAGTCCACACCCAGCACTACCGGTTTTACCATTCCCTTCTTACGTGTACCATAATTCGTGGTCTATTTTCGGGCCGCGCTGGCTCATGATCATAGATCATCCGAGGCTGCAGGGATGAAGTGAGTGATGATGTAGCACGAGTTTCTATTATTTCACGCACTTTTAGGTAACAGGTAAGTGGCATAAAAGGGTGTTTTGTTGGGACGGCTACTGTTGACGTACAAACAGCTCCAATAAGTTAGCACCAGCAAAGGTAGCCAACGAACGAAAGCGTGAGCATTTCCGGTGCCGCTCACATCATCGAAATGACGTAGGTGTGGCACCCGGTGTGCCGGGTTTGTTGGTCTGATTAACAGTAAGAGAAGAATAGAAGGAAAAGCATCGTCACCCGCACACGGTCTGTCATGTGACAATGCTATGGATGACCAACTCCTCGATGGCTCGATGGGAACGTATCCACGGCGGTATTCAAGCGTGATGCAACGGCATCTAAATATATATATATATATATATATATATAGATATATATATATATATATATATATATATATATATAGTTTTTGTTACACTAGAAAACATGATTAAAATTCAAACGCATAACAACCACGCTTCGCGTTGCGGATCGTTGCATGCGTACCAACGGTTGCGAAAAGCGCCAACGACCCCCAGCGACTTTTGGGCGGAAGGGGGACCTAAATTCGGGAGTTTTCGTGCCATGGATGGGTGGATGGGAAAATGTTAAGTAGCGAGAGAGAAAGAGAGAGAGAGAGAGAGAGAGAGAGAGAGAGAGAGAGATAAAAAGAGAGACAGATTACAAACGGTACCCTTTATTTCCGGCTTTTGGGAAGAACACGATGCATTTCGCCCGCGTTTGGGTTCATATCAAATCGTATAAATGGATCATTTGCAGATTATACTCGCGAAATGAAATAGTTCAGCTCGATAGCTTTGTCTGCATTAGCATTGGCTGCGTTACCACACCTGTAAGCTTCGTGGGAAAACAGCGCGAAGGAAAGAAAATTGTTATTATGTTTGTTTTTGTGCATTAATTTACCTTACAACAAGAGTTAGAACAATAAATATCTCTCTTCTTTTATCCGGCCATTAGTTACATTAGTTATACTCAGCTCAGCACCGATATCTTTCATTTGTTCGAGAACAGGGATACAAAAGAAGGAAATTGAGACCAAAATTTAATCACACCGGAAGGAAAATCGGAACTTCCACTCCTCGTCGAACGAAACGTTTTGGCTGTCGATTTACCCTCTAAATTGTGGGTCCCGTGATTTCTTAAGGACCCCGCGATCATTATCCACTGTCGGAAGGCTCATTAAGTGTGGCCCCTCGGGAAAAGCGACGAACGTAAAGGGGACGTACCCAGGAGGAATGCCAAACGCATGTCTGGTTTTCGGTTCGTTTCATATGAGGTGCTTAAGCCAGAGAAGCATCCTTCCTTTCCTGCGTTCCCTAATTGGTCTCTGGTGCGTGTTGAACGATGTCATGGGAATGGAATACTCCGCGAGGAAGAAAACCCCTTTCCCAAAGACGGGGAAAGGGTAATGAGAACTGGGTTTCAATGTTTTAAGAAAGAATAAAACAGATACATTGTACAAAAGTTTTGTTTTGAGTAGATAAATTGATTAATTCGTTACATTCTTCTGTTCAAAAGGAAGTCGTATTGCATTTCAAAAAATTGTTCATAAATCTACCGCTCCAAACGGTTACATGCAAATGCGACATGCAAATTCCCTTTCCCCACCAGCGTCCATGTAAACCGGAAGCTCTGCTCATCAGTTCCACGCGACAACGCTCGCAACTGCTACAGTCGGAATCGTTCGTTGAGGAAGGAAATGACCGTCTGGCTCGGTGAGATTGTACGTGCGGCAGATTGTGAACAGAGCTGTTACGGGACAAAAACAACGATTCTCACCTTTATGCAGACCGGCGTTGCAGCTGCACACAGCATAACGCGCAACCTTCCTGCTCCAGCGGCCATCTTGCTTCCTAATCTTCATCGGTATTCGAGCGCACGTAGAACCACGCGGCAGCATACGTCGTGAGTAGAAGAAGAATTGATTGCGTTTACAAAAAAAAACAGGAACGAAATAAAACAAAATCTACCTGGAAACTAAAGATTCAGGTGAGACGGTATGCTTCGAAAAAGGCGCAACAAAAAAGGGACTATTTATACCTTTCTGAAAGGCTCGGGCCGGAGCATGCAGGGATCTCGGGCCAACGGCATCCACCATAGGCACAGATGAAGATTCTACGTAGATTAACGGCTGACGAGATGTAGTAGAAAGGAAGGAAACCAACTACAACCTGCTGTTGTTGCTGGTGCTTTTGACCATTTCTCTGCATCTTTGTACATGTGCCGAAGGTTTGGTTGCAGTAAGCTTCCACCACCACGCCGGTCGGAGCTACAGGGACCATATGTTAGCATTGGTAACTTACCATACCCAAACGAGGCCTCTTGTGAAGTGTTTTTATTTCCCTTCACATTCAAACAACTCGACAAGGAGCAAGGCATCGCACAAGTCGTAGAATAAACTGGGTTTGTCCCTTGGGGGAAATGGCCCAAAAAACTTCGGTTCAATTCAGGCCACGCGAGCCATGTCTTACGGGAGGATGTTCTCGGTTTGCGTGACTTTCTTTACAGACGGTTCCGATTTCATTGTCCAAACCTTCCCGGCTACCAAACAGCCAGTTGGGCCGTAACTACCACCCTCGAAGAAATTTGATCGCTTTGGCATGGGCACCATGTAAAACCATAATTCAGACCGTGTCCTGCATTTCCTGGGTCGACGAAGGACTTAAGCATGGCAAAGTCGTCATCGCTCTCGCTGTCAAGTGGTGTGAGTGAAGAAGTAAAAAAATATTATATTATCAGAGCCAACCTACATCCAGTCTCCAAGACAGTCTTATACCTACAAAACGAAGTGCAATCAATGTGACCGTGCTAAACTTACGTGCTCTAAGTGTCGTGTAGCAATTAACACAAGTTCATAAACGATTGAGGCAGAATAATTGAAAAAGCAACCATCTACATAGTCTACAGATCTGTGTACCACATTGATTGTATTTCTCGTAATTTTAGGGTGACATCTTTAATGCGGACACGTAGCAGCAAATGAAGACGTGGCCGTAGCAGTGACTTTGCTGCGCAAGACCGTTAGCACCGATTTTTTAACAAGTGACACTGGTAAGATCTGTCCGTCCGTACGGTTTAAGCCTCCTAGGTCATGCTTGCCATTGTTAACTTTACTAGATTTAAATGCCAGGAAGTTGAAAGTTAGTGTACACTGCGGGGGTTTGGATGGAATCTTATGTATAGTCCTGACGTGTGAAGATTTCTTCTTCTTCTTGGGTGGCACAACGAGGGTTTTTAGGATAAAAAAGTAGCTGGAAAGTCTATCCTGCGTATGTACGAATGGGATTCGATGCAACGTCGGACCTGATTATATGACAGGTCTACGCCGTGCATTTTATCATGGTGTAACGACTTGCTCGGCCATATACCACGTGTCAGTCATTACCTCGTGGGAACGGGATTTAAAACCTGGACTTGACAACTCTTGAAAAGTTATTAAACTCGTGAGTGAGTTGCTAGTCAGCACGAAGAGTTAATTCACATTTGAGTTGAAACAAATCTTCTCGATTTATGGCACATGTTTCACTGACTCTCTCATTTTGAGTCATAATGCACTAGTGAAGTCTGGCTCCGGAGTCCCCTGTACTTCCGAAAATTTTCAATACCTGTGATAAACGCACCTGTTTCTCGAACGCTACGTGATTCTACGAATCGTTTATTATCAGACATTTCGTTTGATATCATATCGCACATATCCATCAGATATTTTATGGCGTTCTTGATTTAGGTCTTGCACGAACTGGCACACCTAGTGGACAAACGATAGGTTGGGTAACACAATAATGGAAGTTACCGGTTTCTCAACTATCGATCGCAATGTAAAAGTTGTACATTAGAAACGGAAACAAGATTCAACCAAGTGTCCGAAATCACCAAACGAGCACGACCAGCGATGAGTCAAATCCCACGCTGTGCCGAGTTCCGACAACAGTAACAGCTCTAGCTACTGCTCACCCTTTTCTTGTATGTTACGGAGCAGTCCCAACAATCATAGACCCCTGCCAGATGATGAAGTGGTGTGACAAATTTATTGGGCTTTTAATTGCACTTTAATGGGTTTGCAAACATGGTTTCGGGCGGGTAGATTTGTCATTATTTTGCCCTGTGGCTTCTTCGCCACCGCCCCCGGGAACGAAACGAGCGCAGCTGGAATAGCAGAGCAATCTGCTCATCTGCACTTCCCAATAGGTGACCAAGATGGGGTGGAAAAGAGTGGACGAAACTCACTCACAATCAACGGAACGGTTTATGTGAAGAAGTAACGAAGCCGACAATTGTTGGCCGGAGCGAGCGAAGGTTGTTAATCGGTTGATAGGTTTATTGCAGATGGAAGATTTTCACAAGGGTTTCGTCCAATTTATGAACACGTTTTCCATCGGAGGGGTGTGCGCCCTCGTCGGCGGAAATTTGACACCGCACACCCATCATCGGGCATTGGCGGCAGTTTTCTTTTAGATCTACCCGCACGCTCTCAAAAAACCTGCGTTGTGCTTGGGCCGGCCGGCTTTTGTTGTTGCTGTAGTGTGGTTTATAGTTTTGGAAGTCTTTTCCAATTTCCGCTCGATATCGGTGGTGGGTGATTTATTGCTTCCGTACGTTCGACTCTCTATTGACATCGGAGATAATGTACTCTCTCGCTCCTTCTTCAGCCACAAATCCGGAGTCCCAGGAACTCTTAGGTAAATATTGTTCTTTTTCCTCTCATTTGGAGAGGGCGCTGGCGCAATGAAAATCTTGATTTGTTTGTGCTTCCCTCGGATTGCTCAGAAACCCTTGGAGGAATCGAACCCTCTGTACGCATGAATTTGTATGCAATTTCCCAGTCCTATTTACTTATCCTTTGTCATCTCAAAACAGGGAGTGATAGAGAGGGGTTCCACACGAAAAATATCTAGCGAAAAAAAGACAACGATTCCAATTCCTCCGCTTCGGAAAGATGAATGTTCCTACAACAGGGATTACCATTGTTCAAACACCGAAACACTTGCATCGGCGGGTGTGGAAAATTTATCGTCTGCACCGCTGGAACAAAAAGCATACCGACAGCAGTCCTCGTCACTAGTTCTAATGTTTCGTTGCGAGAAGCATTTAAAAAGCAATGATTCTAATGTGTTTCTCATTATTCAGTCTTACAGACTGCACAGCCACGGGGACTGGGGTCTTGCGGTTTAAGGTCCCCTCGTTTTCCAACCAATCGTTCAAGAAGCTACAAAATTATATTCACCCAACGAATAAAGGGGGTACTGTGACCTCTCAAACATAACAACGAGAAATTAATTAAATCTTTGAGACGCCCGAGTACCCGCACACACACATGGTGGTAGTTTGGGAAAAGGGCGTGCGCTCACGCGCCCTCGTTTTGAATGGGTTTAATATTTCTTCTCTACGTGCCTCCCGCCGCCGCGGTGAGAGGAAATGTGTGTACCCTAGTAAATCAAAGGCGCGGTTTCACGCCGTGCCCGAAAAATCGGAGAACGGATCGTGCGGGTTTTTCCATGCAACGGTTTCCATCCATCGTGGAATGCCCAAATGGGTTGGATTGTGAAGTGTTCAACAGGCGCTTGCGGGAGTTTCCATTTCACTTTTTCCCGCGCGCGATCTCAAGATTTGTTGGTTGAAGGCGATGATCTATCATGCCAAGGGATTCCCTTGAAGGGAAGAGTTATCTAATGCAAGACTTTTTTTCCAAGAACGTATAACCTCCTAGTGACTGCAGAAGATTGATTTTGTCCAATAAATACTATACTCAAAGCTATAACTCTTCCTTATGGACCAATCTGGCACACGAAACGTTTTTTGTCCTCTTGAGCCACACACAACCAATTGAAATACCGTCAGATAAAACTCGTGCCCGTGCCGTGATTGAACCAGCAGAATCTGATTCCCGCAATCAAGTCTGCTTGTCAGCGTGTTACTTTAAAGCCGTCACCAACCGTTTGTCAGCACGAGCTCGATCTTATCCAGCTTCCCTCGCATGCTCCTGATTGAAGCTGCTGATTAATTAACAATTACCTAATGACGTTTTCAGTGCGTCGCCGGGACGGGGTTGAATGAAAGCGACGCACTGTGCGCGTGTGTGGGATCCACCAGCATGGTAGAATCCGTTTCATTCATTATGCACGCAAATCATCGCCGGTGATGATGGTGCAGAGCATTCGTTCTCGGCCACATTCGGACAGTGCAGTTAATTGCAATTGCATGCTACGATCAAGGGTGAACGCGAGCGCTCAATCCATCTCAGCCAGAGGTTTCTGTCGTACTAAATGTTGTCCCACCAGCAAGTAAGCGGTTTGATTTACGGTAATGATCTCTAGGCGTAAATCAAACCCGGGCTGTGTCTGGAGACGGGTGACCGGGTGACTTCTTGTGTTGTGTTTTTCGCTCTGTAGACCGCATGATGTAAAGCCGTGCCCCGGGAAGGACGGAATGAGCTGCATTCACTTGCGGTGTGCTTTCGGTACCGAAAAATCTTGCCATAAATTAAAATTTACGATCAGCAGCCGCAACCGCAACACTAACATAATGACATCATTGTTTGAAGCTCGTCACCAGCGACCGTTTGGGTCTTTGCTTTCCCGCTACAGGACTGCGGCTGCGTGTGTGACTTAAATGATTTTGTTTTAAAATCCTTTTTCCAGTGAGCAATACTTCCACAAGAGTTAATACATATACATAGGAAATGAAACGAAGAAACGATCAACGCGAAGCAGTAAATGATTTCTTGTGCGTCTCTCCCGTTTTTCCGTCTTGTTTTGTTTCCTAAAGGGGTAAAGAAGATTAATTTCATCCACTCGAGGATGTACGATCGTGCCCAACGCAGGGTGCGTGCTGCTGCGATCGTGTCGCACAATTCGCCTCACTGCCATGAACAATTTCTTAATTATTTACTCACATACATTCGCTACAGTTCACATGTGCTGAGGCGGTGAGAAAAAAAATCGTTCTATTACTAAAACGTGTTCTACGGAGGCTGTCGACTGCAAACAACCGGATCTAACGCTTCATTATTTAGAACCATTTTCTGCACACACACAGACAGGCGCTTACTAACGGTAACGTTATGTGCAACTGGTGACAGATTCACGATATGCTTCCTCCCATCTGCGCATGACAGTATGTTGCACCGAGCAGCATAACAAGATGCACACATCGTCTTCTCTTCTGGGCGATCGCAGCACCTTACCAGATGCCTTACGCCTGGTAGTGAGAATGCGAAAACAGCGTACCAGAGAGTACAAGTGGCTGCAATGGTGACGAAACGTTCACTTCGTTGCATGTGATGTACTTTACTTTTCATTTCTCCGTTTTCTCCGGTTCTTTTAGTCTGTTCTCTGCACACGGCCCGACGACAGGAAGGTTGGTGGGATGGGTCGTTAGTTATGAAAATGATGATGCACGCAATTGCAAATCATACACGGCTTGTTAGCCTTCGCCAAACCGTATCCTTCAGCTAGTGGAGTAGAAGAAAGTGAGAAAAACTGCACTGGCATTATGATGACCTCCATGAGGATATTGAACAGGTAGAGAACACAGGGCTTTGTTGGCTCTTCTAATGGCTGCAATGAATAGCGTAATAAAATTAGCCTTTTTTGTTAGCAATCAGGCTTATAAGATGTAAGCAAACCGTACCTGCATGACTACCGGTATTGAGAACCAATGTCGCCATAAACCCTTCGGCATAATCAACCCGTGATCAGTTGTGCTTTGTTGTGTACAAGGTACCGCTTGTATGATCTCATCAGTACGAACATATCATACACGAGGCATTATGTCCATGATTCTCGAACCCTCATAAATCTAACCCGCTTGCAGCGGGAAAGTAATGCCACCGCCAGATCCCAGGAATGCACCTCCAAAGCTGTATCTTGAACGAGAGGAGAGCAGACTCAAAGAGATTAAAAAAGCGAGAAACACAATCGTTTTCTTTTCTTCTCTCATATTCTCAGTTTTGCAACCGTTTTTTCGTAGTTTCTTTTCTTTCTTACTTTCTTTGTGAGTATTTTTGCACATTCAAAAATGAGGTATTCCCAAAAGGTCACCCCAACTTTCTTCCTCTACCTTAAGCACCGGGAACCTTTTCGTACTGGGCCAACACGGTACATCTTGTGCTGCGAATGGAACGATTCCACATCCCTTACCATTTCCCTTTAGTTGCCCTTGCAAATGGAACTCGCGTTTCGGTACCGGTACGAAAAAAATCCCTACTCGCCTATAATGCTCCAGTGCTGGAGAAAAATATTTGAACCGTCGGTTGAGCAAAGATCCGGCGAGTAAACAAACATATATATATCTCGTTTGTTTGCATGTTTGTTTGCTTACCCGTTTTTGGCCAGAGCATACGGGGATAGCTTTTCCCAAAAAAAACTGCGCATCGTTGGCCCTTGACGTTTCCTGGCTTGGCTAATGGCATGCCTTTGGTATCTCCACGTAGCGCACAGCACCACGATCGAATCTTAAAAAACCGTTACAGAGGTTTTGCGGTTACGAGTTTTTTCAAAGCCAAACAACTGCCCTCTTTTTTCGTGTGGTTGCCGTTCTATATCGGTGCCTGGACTTGGATTCTCGCAATAGAGCTGAGAAAGGGACTACAGAAACAAGACAAAAAGCACATACTGCAAACTTGTGGTGTTCGTGGAAGTTTTGTTCAAATATTTACTATTATTGCTATCTTTCTGCTAGTTTTTTTTTTTCATTTGCCGTGCGCATTCTGTGGCGTTCTGGACGGATGAGTGCACCTCACATAGGTTACAGCTAACTAGCGTGCTTCCCAACGAAACCGTGCAGCTCGTTCTAGCCTTGCCGTACGGCTTGGTATGGGCTGTGTTATATGTTTACAAACATATGATAACGCGAAGGAAGCAAAACGCCCTCCCTGCTGTACCAAAACTTCCCGGCAACCCAAAACGGAATGGTTGCAGCAGTGACCATACGCTTATCTTGCACCTTTTTCTTTTGTAGTTCGCCAATCAGCTACATTTAAAAAAGATTCCATTTCCCGCGTTAAACGACTCGCCATGGCGTGTAATCGATCTATCAACGGCGATGAAGCACACAAGGAAACCAAAATTTATCCATCGATCAACCTTAATTGAAATCGAAACTTCCAAAAGGCACAATTATATCTTACTTTTCTCACTTTCCCTTGCGTGAAGACGCGCGTGGTGGTCATCGCGTAAGACGCGAGCGCGCGCGTGTTTGTGTATCTACCTATTCCTGCACGAGAGCTGACCCCAATAACCTTCCAATTACAATTGAATCTCGTACACGCACAATCCGCATCCGTCTACTGCGGTGTACTTACCACACTGGTAATGTGGTGGTTAGTATGTGTGGGAGTATTTGTAACCTTTCTAGGGAGCGAACGCCCGGATGAGGTCATGCTAGATGTAAGATGTGATCGAATCTTTATGTTTGCGAAGCTGTCCATTTACGTGCCCTGTTTGAATTGCTGGAGAATCGCTTTGGAACAACACATGCAAATGAATTCTAAGTGGCTAGGAATATCCAGGTTTGGGAAAATAGCATGATGTACTATCTAGCTTCTGCCAGATATTTAAGCGTAGAACAAAGGGCCACACTTCCTTGGCGGAGTTCTCCATCTCGTTTTTTTGGCGGAGCCAAACACGGGTACTGGATGATCGCGCAGCAGAATTGGAAACTATCTAAACGATCACGACATATTGGGGACCCTGGAAATACCGGTGCCTACAGTCTACAAGTAGCCCCCTCTTACAAGCTTCCATTCGGAACAAAGCCCAACCAAGCCCGGCGCAGTATGCACAAAGACTGGCCCAACCGGAATGCTGCAAACGCTAGCAAACTCGTTTCGTACCTCGGTCTCCGGCGAGGGTGGGCCAGCCGCATGCCCTGTCGCCGTCATCATCGTTGCGTGCCCTTGAATGTCAGCTCCACAATCCACCGCGTAGGGAATGCGCTGTCTCAGTGGAATGTTGCATTTTGCCGCCCTCCACCAGGAGGATCACGGCGATCTTCCCTGCCCTTACCGAACCAAGAAAGATTCATTAAGCGTCCGCCCCGGAGGTCGTTTGAACACGATGAAGTAAGCCGGCGGAGTGGGGACTTCCACTCACAGCGCGGTCGAATCAATCGCTAATGCCATTTAAATCAGTGACCACCGCGACGCTGTGGCACCAACACTAGCGGAATTCGGCTTGAATCACCGTTGCCGACGTGGAATAGGAATGCTCTGGTGGTGTTGGTGAGGGCGCAAACGCCATTACTCATCTGCATGCGGTAGAAGCTGCTGGAAAGGGTGTTTCCCGGAGATATGGCAAAGGGAAGTGTTTCGTCTCATCATCGCACTGTTGTGAATGGAGATGACTCACCGTGTTTCCGTGCGACGATCGGTAATTCGTTTTTCGTCTCCTACCATAGTTCTGATCCAAGAATTGTAAAAGGTGAATCGAAAGGGGACAGCCCGAGCGTTCCTGGAAGACACACGGTACCTTCACTTTGAAGATCTTCGGTTTCATTGATGGGTCGAAGTTAGTTGCGCCCAATTCCGCTCCATCGCGATCCTACGTTGATGGGTTCGGCTAATGAAGATCACAGAAATGTTTCCCACCCCAGAATACAGCATCCAAAACTCGTGCCTTGGAAATGACCCATACCTTCGCCGCCGTTTCAGGTGTTGAAAGGGGTAATGGTTTCACTTTTTAAACGAATCTCGCGCAATCAAAGCGAACCGTGAGCATGCCGTTTCCGTCCGAGCCCCATCAGCAGGCCAGGAGGAGAGGGAAACCAGACGGAGAAAGGTGTGAAAAATTCAAACAAATGTACAACGCTAACGGAAGTGGAATGAAATGAAAGTAAACAAAAAGTAAGACAGAAAACCCAAAAAATGCCTTCATCAATCAATCAATTCCATGCAGTTACACTGTGTTAACTCGATCGAGACGCACGTTCGATCAATCGCGGCAACAATCGGTGCAGCGATACTTTCCGCCACGAGCTTAAACTCTCGTGGCCGAACACGCTTGCTGGCTGTTTGGTACTTTCGTGCCAGACACACAGCGTCATCATGATCTCGTGAATGTGTCTGCTCTACTTTTACCCTTAGCCCGTGAGCGGCAACAACAGTAACACGCAACATTTCTATTGCAATACAGCGTCCCACGGGTATGCACATTGTGGCCGCGTGGTGTACCGTTGTTCTTCTCTTCCATCGGTAACGCTACCGCGGTGAAACGCAAATTGGCAAACGACGGACGAAAGTGTACCAGATTGCTTTCAAGTACGTTTGCGTGCTGGGGAACGTTGTGTTTGTAGCATGTGAAATTACCATATTGTCTAGTATATGGAACTAAAATTTACACGCTCGTAAAACAGAACATTAGTTTGTTGATCGAGTTTGGCAAGACAACAAGGGCCACTCCAATGGCTTAGTAACTAAACAAGATCAACCGCCAGGAATCGAAACGAAATTGATACGATCAAGCTGGTCACAGCCGCGATTGTTTTGCAATCCCAAAACACACAAACAAATAATTATGGACCAATAATTCCCATTGAGGCTGTGGTTTGTGAAGCAAGCTAGCGCGTCCTCCCTAACTACGGGCTGTGATGAGCAAATGGAAACTCGATACCACCGACGGTACAATGTGTATGATTTGTTCTGCTCCGAACAAACAACGATTAACGATCGAACGTAATGATGGAAAAGTTCACTCGCACGCTGTCATACGATACAGAGGCACCCTTTTCCGCCCAGTTGACATTCAACACGCCCGCGAAGTCGAAGTTGTCCAGTCCAAACCACGGTGGACATTTTGCTGCCGTCACATTTGCGGGCTGTACCAGGGTTGGGTTTCCATTGATGAAGCTACTTGAGAAAGTGAATATTGTTCGAGTTTCTATTGGAACAAATGTATAACAACATGCTAGACTAAACTAAGGCATTATAACAATAACATTTAGTGACAAACCAGGCGTCACTGAATGAGAAGCTATATAACTGTTATGAAGGGATCCCTTCAATC
This sequence comes from Anopheles epiroticus, assembly GCA_000349105.1. Classification (NCBI taxonomy): domain Eukaryota; kingdom Metazoa; phylum Arthropoda; class Insecta; order Diptera; family Culicidae; genus Anopheles; species Anopheles epiroticus. Next base: position 98,737 of record KB671723.1, read on the forward strand.
AATAGTAAGACATTCTTTACATTTTTTATCAGCATTTTTGACCCCATTATACATTCTCTCGCACGCTTGAAAACTAAAGCGCAACTACACACGTCTAGGCATCTTTCTGTTTGGCATCCTCCAGTATGTGTCCGGCTTATTGATGGTAAGGCACATCTGTTTAATGTTTCCATCTCGTGAACATGGCTGTATTGAAACTGAATTATACTTCAAACGCTTGCAACCTACTAATGGCGTCCAGCGAGATCTAAACAAACCCAAACTCAAGTTAGCGGTAAAACGATCGTCTTGAGCCTAAATGCCTTCGAAGAAATGTTTTGAAGTGCGACCATGTTCTCAACATTTGTTTGGGCTCGCGTTGTACTTTATGAGTCAAGCATTTCGCGTTAGCGTCGAGTGGACACGTAAGCAAGAACTTTCGCCTTACTCATGTAATGCTATCAACTGCAAGGGGCTCCCTTCTGCTGAGCTACATTCCGTTCCATGTTTATCATTGTCGTGACAAGCGAAATGGGGAATGCCTTACTGACTCATTGTCAATAGAGAAATGAAAAGTGTTTGGCCGTTGATGAATGTTTTTATTTCACCAAATAGCACAGCGTTTACACACCTTTTTGTTTCTGTAAAGAGAAATCAACCGACCTAAATAACTGCCCTTAAAGACCTTGGCTAAAATTACTACAAAATTTCTCTCTATCTGCACTTATTGTCTTTTAGCAACTAGACGTGCTGTAGTATTTCGATTGTTCAATTTATTGCTTTGTTTTAGAATTACATCATAATTTGACAAGTACTTTGATACGAGTTAAATAATTACTCACCAAAATGTCGTCGTCATCTTTAAGATGAATTAATAATAAGTTAGAAAAGCTGTAAAAAACTGCTATTCACATGTATAATGCTAGATTGCGTTTATTTTTTTCAAATCCATTCACCTTGCGAAGCAACATTACAGTCTGAAGAGTTATTATCTGATTTACAAACTTTTGATGCAATACTCTCTGACCTGCTTGAAACTGAATTGATACTTTTACCATCACTGTCAGAACGTACATTGCTGTAATGATGTGTCTTCTCTTTGATATAAAGATCGACGTTAGTATCTATCGTTACAGGGGTTGTTGCATGATGGATGATGCTTTCAGATAACTTCAATGTCGATCTAGCCGAAAATAGACTATCTGGCCGAGAAATTGAGACGCTATTGCTATCATCATGTGTATCGATCGATTCATAAATATGTTCGCTAAATTCGTTTGTGCAATTACCGTAGGGGGACCCATTTTGCAATGGTTCGGAGGCGAGATGGATGTCTTGGTAAATATGCGATTGCTGTAAAAGATCCAAAGATGCATACTGTTCACTTGTGTTGCGCTTGTTTTCATTGACCGTAGCATAATTGTGACAAAGAACCCTTTTCTTTTTCTGATGAAAATGCATTGATATTAATGTAAGTCCCACAATCATTACAGTTGCCACTACTAGAAGTAACATGATAGTACGATATTTCAAAACCCCAAACAGATAACCAAAGTCGACCTCCTTCACTCGGTTAGGTATACTCAGATCGTACGTCTTCTCGTTGATGGTGAGATTGCGCAGGCGACCGGTAAAGCCCTTGTCCTGTGGTACGTACGTCCAGTTGAACAGAGAACCGAGGTAGTCTAAGTTCACGGCTGCTCCGCCCAGCTGAAGCGGAGCATTTACGTTGAGAAAGCGGTTCGGTCCTTTTGGCGCATCAAGACTCATACAGGTAGACAGCTTGCAGTTGTCCACAATCATCTCGATGGTCTGTGGCTGTAGCACAATCTCTACCGTGAACGGTTTGCCTTGAGGGTATCGATGCCGATGTTCGATCCGAATCGTACCGCTACCATAGTCGAGCAGTAACACCGGGAGCCCCTTCACGAGCTCCAACGCCAGAAAGTCCTGTACAGGCAAACGAGGATTGTAGTTGAGAGGACCGATGTACATCACCAATCCATCTTCCTGTTGCGGTGATAGCTCTACACTGATTCGCGTCATGTTACAAGGACTGATCGGTGGATACAGGGCGTATCCGTTGCCGTAGAACCCGATGCCGAGCATCTCACAATGAGGGCCTTCAAAGCCTTCTGGGCAGGAGCAGTGATCGTTCACGAGGAAGCCTCCGTTCAGACATGTGAGGGACGGGGAAGGAGCCTCACATACACATTCCGCCTGAACGAAAGCATTCACACCAACGAAGGAGCTGGTGTTGGTATACACCGCGATTGGAACATTCGACTTGTACAGAGTGTTTTTGCACGATAGCTCACAGTTACGACCTTCTTCGATACATTCGTCAATGCCCACCATAAGCACCGAAAGGCCTACATCCTCTTCCAGCTGACGTAGTCGATAGCCCAGCATTCCATTGAGTCGTTCAGGGGCGTAGTAAGGACTGCCGTGGGCCGAGAACCGGACATCCAAGAACGTTCCGTTGGCATTGTCTCGCTTCAGAACGGTGAACACATCCACGTTCTCGCGACTGACGTTCAGGGTGTTCGCAATGCTCGTCTGCAAACGATCTTTGGGCGTTGTCAGCTGCCCCGGTGTACGGGTTACAAACTCCTCCGCCGTCACGTTGTGGAAACGGATCGATCCACTCTTATCGAC
>KB671724.1:0-97926 GCA_000349105.1 Anopheles epiroticus
AACTCATGAGCGCTACTTCCTTCGAGATGCGTGATGGGGTTTGGTGTTTTGATCATTATCTCCATATTGATGCCGTATTCCATATTATCCAGTAATTTTTCAGCAGCAACCGATTCTAGTTGGTCTGGTTTAACTTGGGCTCTAAAAATACAATAAAGTAAATTAAACGTACCGAAGAAACATACAAAAAAGTGAGTCAAATCTTACTCTTCTTCAGATGTATCGTTTTCTTCAGTTTTTGAAAAACATTTAGTGTCTTCTTTTGTCGATTCTGTTGATGATGTAGGTCCTACAACTGCAGCGTATAACGTATTCCTTCGATCTTTCTTTGTTTCCAGAAAGTGTTCGGGGGGAGAACATTCTTGCAAGCTAAAAAAAATGACGATATGTAATTAACTAACATATTTACAGACACAGATTCACAAAGACGCAACAGAAAGGAAAAGTTATGTTCTACCTTGAAGAAAGATGATTTGATGTTGATTTCAAAGACGTTTCCTCCGGGACTGGTTCTTTCCCAGATGTCGCGTGATCTTCTAAGGCAAGGTCATTTAAGTTAATCTTTTCGTTGGTCACGGTTGGCTCATGAGACGTTTCCATATTGTAAATCTCATTAGTGTTGCAATCTGTTTCATCTTCCTCGTTAATTATCAAGTTTTCATCTATCTCGGCCGTCAAATCCAGCTGAGGCCTTGATGTGTTTAGAGACGTAAAAGCGCTACCGATAAATTTGCGCGTATCTCGCAACGAAGATCTTAACTTTGGCGTACTGATGCCACCCTTCTCATCAGTTCCCATTACGATCTCGTGCACGGACTCCGAATCGCTACTTGCCAACAGTTCATCCTCATTCATCAGTTCATCGATTGAACTAATTTCTGAATCTATATCGTTTATTTCTACCTCTTGGATCGAGTCTTCCACGATGCTGACACGTCGCATAGGGCTAACAGATAGACCGTGATAAGCTACAGCGCTAATCGTTTGCCGGGATTTCGAAGGTTCTGGGTGAGGTTTAACTTTAAGCGGTGAACAAGATTTACGGTTCGGATGAACATTCGCCGGTACATCGCTTAAATTTTTCAGCTCTTCTTCTAGCGTGTTGGCTGAAACTACTTCGATGCAGTTTGTTTGCCCTTCTGCCGGTACAGCCGGTGTTGATGCATCCATGAAGGATTCGTGAGGCGTTACATCTGAATATCTGGCGGATCGAATCTGTGTAGTCCTGTTGGGCTTCTTTATAACTGATTGTACATCAACAATTGGCACGATACCTTCTGCATCTTGTACGGCTATGCGTTCAACGTCGAGGGTCACCGCGGTGTCACATTCGAAGCCTTCTACTTTGCTAGGCAATTCTTCTACTTGATTTACAAGGATGGCTCTTGCCGTAACAAGTGTTATGCTCTTGTCATGTACAGGTGTAGAGTGCGTGCTCAATGACTTTGTAACCAATGCTGGATCTGAGGTACATGGAGGATCTGTTTGATTAAGGGTCGATATTAAATGCTTGCGTAATTTAACCGAGGACGATTTTTTATCAGAAATCGGTGCTATTTTGGGCGTATCTGTACGCACGCTGTTGATCTTAATATTTGGGGTCTTCTTGCTCGATGCTACAGGCGTTTTTTTTGTATCTGACCCGTGCAAACGTGAATTTTTTATGGCCGATTTCAGCAATGCTACCTTCGGTGTTGCCGGGGCGGCCACAGCTTTCGTAGAAATCGGTGTACGGTTAACTTTCTTAGGACTGGGCGTAATCAAACTTATTGCATCGACTACACGCGGTGATTGGGCCACTTTGCCGGAAAATACTTTGCGCATTGCGCTTGGCGGTCGCGATTTGACGGGTGTTATCAAGTCGATTAAATGCATTGAATCATTGGGATTGGATACATTTACCAGATACTCCTCGAGCTCATTTTTATCGCACGTATCATTTTTGTGCCGAAATGGTGTTCGCTTAGGTGAGGAGACAGCCGGCGTTTTGCATGTCAAATGGCGTCGCTCTACGACCGATACGTACGATGTGAGCATTACACCGGTTGCTTGCAATTTGGGTGTATGAGGTTGTGTGTGGTTTTCTTTGTCAATCATTGTTGGTTCATCGGGAGTAGACAGTACATCGGGAAGATTTAATTTCGATTGTACGATTACTTCAGTCGGAGTTTGTTTCTCATCGTTCGCACGGATTGGCTCCACACTTTCGCTTTGGAAACTGAATAAAAACAATGCAATAGTTAGAATATATAATTTATATGGCATCGTTGATTGGAAGATATGTCTTTAATAAACAATAGGTATCGCTATGACTGCCAAGCTTTTTATCTTTATTTCAATGAACACCTACACGGAAACGGTTTCTACAAACTGATGCTTGTTAAAATTTGCATCAGTGAAGCCATCCGACAAAAAAATTTAGTTATGGCTAAAGCCAGTTTTTTAGCACATTACCCGAAGTAAGATTTTTGCATTTTTATAAATTTTATTAATTCAATACTCGATTTGCAACCTTACTTCAACAACCACCTACCCGTGAAGGTAATTCTGAAAAGGTAAAAATTTGGTTCTAGTTGTTGTATTGACTGCAAATAATTAATTAGCTTAGTTAACTATTCATGAAAATGTTTTGACATAATGTTAAGAATAAAAAAAATTTAATCCTTCTAACATTCATGGGTGGATTATAGGTATTGTGGAATTGAAAAAATCTAGAGAAATATGAGGCTATTGAGCAATACAGGGTTTTCGATTCATATAGTGGAGCACTTGATCCAATCGGTGGATAGTTTAAAATGATGAGTAAAACATAACAACGTAATTCAAAAATATAAGGAACAGCTTATTGCATTCCAAAACAAACTTGGCACACTTACGTTGACGACCGTGTATTAGAACGATTCAGTTTTGCAAATATGATTTAAGATGCGAGTTTAAGTTTTAATATACAAAAGATTAAATTCCAATGCGAAAACTATTATCTATCTGTGTGGTTATAAATTCAAAGGTGTCATTTAGGTTGTTTTAACGAAGATTAAGCGTTTATGTTAAAATTCAAGGAACAGTCTATTATCGAGTTGCGCGGACAACGCGTTGCATAGAAAACTGCGTGACTCGAATATGAACGATTACAGAAAAAATACTGCCAGAATTGTTTAATTTTTGTAGGTAAAAAATCAGCTCCTTAATTATTTATATCACTGGATTTGTACAGAATATCAGTGTAGTTGACCATTTTTGTTATTTTAAAACATTGTCAATAAATTAAATTACAGTGGAACGTCGATTATCCGGGGTGATCGGGAATGGACGCAATCATTTTAAATCTAGCATATATTTTATGAATATAAATAATGTATAAGTTCAGCTAGATATTTTTATAATTAAATAGGAGTTATAAATCACTTCTACTGTATATAACCTTAAATACACAAAAAAATATCGATTTAATAGCCTTAATACTTAGGAGTGGTTCTTGTCTTAACTTGATTGAACCATATGGTAATGGGCATTTTTCTTTTGGAGCTGTCAAATTGTTGGTCACGGATAATCCGCCCACCGGCTAATCAGTCTCCAGATAATTTGCCAATGGAGCTGTCAAATTTCTAAAGCCGCGGATCTCCGAACCCACGTAATTCGAGTACCGCGTAAATCAGGAGTGGACGGTATTTAGTTTACAAAATATTATTCCCATTCAAATGTTAATTTGGAGATTGGAGTAAGGAAAAACATATTTTCAACTTGAATATTTACATTACTTTCAAAATCTTCCATAAATTTTTGAATTATGAGTCGTAATTACTGATACAGTAGTTCTAGTGTTATAATTATACATCCTTACACCATACGTGTCATAAAATGCTCATTTCTTACCTATGTATTGTTCTGCGTTTTCTAATGGCATATAGCATCAAATCAACTTCACGCGGAACTCTGACAGTACGCTTTTTTCCAAGCTCTCCGCTGCTTCTAATGCGTTTCAATGTTCGTGCCTTTGCAAGGGTAGGCGGGCAGGTTGCACGTTTCGCCATTTTGTGCACTGCTTGAATATGCGCTGAGTTAAAGACCCACATGAACATACATCCTGCCACTTCGAACGTAGCTTTGTTCTGGATGAATGTTTTCCCCTGAACCGGGACGCCATTCAATCGGACGGGATTATGCTTGGAAAAATTGTGAATAATTACCTGTAATAACAGTGACGTGCAAGCTATTAATAACATTTCAATCTAACAATGTGCAGCGAGCGAACTTACAGAATTAGACGAATCGGCAAAAATTTTGCAATGTAGCCGTTCCGCATCTTGGCTGTATATTCTGATGCTATTCAACGGGTGAGCGCCAATAGTAACTCGTTCAGTTTTCACTTTGAATTCATCCTTCTTTTCGCCACTTTCAATGTCAATGAGGAAAATGGAAGCACCACGCACTGAAAACATGTCGATTTTCTGCCTAATACACCATATGCAAACGATAAAACCTTTTTCACTTTTACACGATCGCTTTCGGCAGCTGCACCGTACTGTGTCACAAGATGTCTGCTTTGATGCTGCGTTTGTTTTCAACTGCGACAGCCAAAAACCGTTGATTCTGAAACTGCAATAATGCTAAATGTCATGGCAGACATGACAGAAATAACATCGCATGACAATAGGCGTCAATGAACTGGACCCTTGCACACAATCCCTAGCTTTGAATTATAAACCCTATTTAGGCAATGAGCGCTGCTTTGCCGCATGCGATTTTCCGTATGCGATTCGCATGGAATGATCGTAAGGATGGTCACAACTTTTACGATGCAATCATTGCATTTTTGCATTACAGTAGCTAGGTTATTACAAAATAAATTATCATGTTCAATTTAAAAGAATTTACCATAAATATTCGCTGGATACTTTTGATTATCGTGCTATTTCGAACCAAATTTTGCAAATTCCCAACTAAAGATGCAAAACTCCAGTAGCTAGCCATGGCATAACTCGCACACCATATAATCACTAATTGTAGGGATGCAATTGGTCCGAAAGCTCACAAACGATGTGCATATACTACACAACAACATTAAATAAAAAAGTAGGAAATGTGTTTCTTCTTGTTGTCTTCACACACACGAATTTTTGTTCTATTTTTTAAATTTTATTTTTAATTCTTCCATTAGATTTTCCCTACAAATAATATTTTACTATATTATTTACTTATTTGTTCCATTTCATCGACATTTATAGAGCATTGGCTTGTCTAGCACTGTAAAAATAAGACTGCAATAAAATTGTTTGCATAATTTGACAGTACATACCGTGGCAACAAAACATACAATAACGCCTGTTGCGCCACGTTCTAGCTGGAAGTATGTTTTGATCAATTCGTAAGTGCATCGATAAAGGCGTACGATAATGAGCGAAAAGGGTAAAAAAGTGCAAAATGCGTGCGTTATCGTCCTGGGTGACATTGGACGCAGCCCGCGTATGCAGTATCACGTGAAGAGTCTTTCGGAGAATGATTTTACGGTAGACTTTATCGGTTACGTGCAATCGCCGCCGCTTGAAGAAATACGTACCAGCCCGAACGTGCGAATACATGAGCTAAACCCTTTCCCAGAGCTGGAACTACCAAACATCTTGAAGTATGTCTTTAAAACGATATGGCAGGCGTTAGGTTTGTTGATAACCCTCATTAGCATACGGAAACCAAAGTTTATACTGTGTCAAAATCCTCCTGCAATTCCTGCGATCATCGTGGCGTACATTTACTGCTTGTTTGCCCGCTCGAAACTCATTATCGATTGGCATAATTATACTTATTCGATTTTGGAACTCGAATCGCCAGACTCGCCGATCGTTGGCATCGCGAAGAAAGTGGAAGCCTTCTTTGGTGCGAGGGCAGCCGACAGCTTTTGCGTCACTAAAGCAATGAAAGATGATCTGTACAACCGTTGGAATATTAGGTAAATCACGCTTAAAAGTTTAAACTGAAAAATCTTCGTATATTGTTAATTTTCCCTCATTTATCCATAGGGCAACCGTCCTGTACGATCGTCCACCGCAACAGTTTCAGAGTATCTCGCTGCAGGACAAGCATAACCTGTTTCTACGGCTTGGGGAAAGTGTTGATGCTTTTCGCCTGGAACATGACACAGAAAACGATGATATTGTAGAGTGTACCGCATTTACCACCAAACACCGTAATGGAGAGGTCAAAATGCGCGACGCAAGACCGGGCCTGCTGGTTTCCAGCACCAGCTGGACACCGGATGAAGATTTCAGCGTACTACTTAGTGCGTTGGATCAGTACGAGCGAGAAGCATTGATGCAACGATCGCATTATCCCAATCTGGTGTGCATAATCACCGGTAAAGGCCCGCTGAAGGAAAAGTATCGAATAATTGTAGAGAAAAAGCCGTGGAAGAAGGTAAAGGTGGCCATGCCGTGGTTGGAAAACGAAGATTATCCTCGACTGTTGGCCAGTAGCGATCTTGGCGTGTGCTTGCACTACAGCTCGAGCGGACTGGACTTGCCGATGAAGGTGGTGGATATGTTTGGATGTGGATTACCCGTTTGTGCCATACATTTCGATTGGTAGGTATTATTAATGCCCTTGAAATGGCATCTATTCACTAGTTCCAATTCTTGCAGCATTGACGAACTTGTGAAGCACGGTCAAAATGGGTTTGTTTTTCGGCACCATCAGGAACTAGCAGAGCAAATCGGACGTTGGTTCTACGACTTTCCCAGCACTATTACTTTAGCGAACACGAAGCAAGACTTTCAGAAGCACCTAAAACAGTTTCAGTCTCTCCGATGGACAGAGAATTGGAAACATGTCGCACTGCCAGTGTTTAAGGATTAAGAACAAAAAGAAACTAAAAACGTTTTCTCGTTGCCTTTTATGGATTTGTAGAATGTAAGTAATTAACATTTGGTTTATTGTTAGTCGGTAAGGAAAGAACTGATCTAATAAATATTTTCTCATCAAAGAATGTTGTAATTTTGCTTTCAATCAGCCTATTATTCACGCTGGCAACAATGCCCCTGCATGTTGCTATAGTATTTGGGCGCACTGTTCGAATGTCAAACAGGCTACTGCAAACCACATGAAATTGGCAGGCGCACGTTTTATTTAATCAGTACGTGTTGCGGGAAAGTATGGAAAAAGTTATCATAAAATCAACCGCTGAAAAGGGTCGCGGATTGTACGCTACCGAGCATATCGCGGAGGGTGATACCATCTTCGAGGAGCAACCGCTGGTTTCCTGCCAATACTCCTGGAATGCTGCGTACGGGTATCTGGCGTGCGAGTACTGTCTCCGCCCATTGGAAACGGCCGAACGAAATGCGCAACGGTTGGCGAACGATGCGTGCATTATGTTACCCCGCACCGAATGCTGCCCGGTGGAAGCAAATATAGCAAACCATACAAGGTGTGCCCGCTGTGGCACCATGTATTGCAGTACCGAGTGTCTGAACGAAGCGCTGAACCGGTACCACACCGCCACCTGTTTGGGTGCCGAGACGCACAACGAAAACCATCCTGTTAATGTTTTGGTGGAGTTTTGGAAGTATGATGAATGGTATTAAGTGCTAAAGCTCTTGCTAACATTGTTTCTATCTCCATCTCACAGGAAAATGCACTACCCACCGGAGACGTGCGGTATTATGTTGTTCGTGAAGATTGTGGGTATGTTCCGGCAGGCGGCCGATCCGCACGCACTTCAAACGCAATTACAAGACTTTGTTCACAAATCGGTCAACGAGGATTTGCTCATATTTCACAAAATGCTGGGCGAAAAGTTTACGCTTCAGATTGAGCAGCTGTACGAGCTGTTCGCCAAGGCGTTCAACGTCGAATCAGACGAGCGGTTTAGCTGGCTAACGCTCGATGGTTTCAAAAGCCTTTTTGCGCTGGTAGGAACCAATGGGCAAGGCATTGGCACGAGCTCGTTCGGTGATTGGGTAAAGAATGTGACGGATTGCGAAATTAACAAGCAGGAGCGGCAGTCGGTGGACGAGCTGATTGATGAGCTCTACAGCAAAATGGATGATGTCGTTGGTTCTTTTTTGAACAACGAAGGTTCGGCGCTGTACCCTAGGCAAAGCAAAATTAATCACAGCTGTACACCGAACGCTGAAACCGTGTTTCCCCAATCGAACCACATGCTAGCGCTGCGAGCGGTGAGGAATATACAGCCGGGGGAAGAGATTTGCATTTCTTACCTGGACGAATGCAACCTGCAGAGATCGCGCCATTCGCGGCAGAAAGCGCTGAAGGAGTACTATCTTTTTATCTGCCAGTGTGAAAAGTGTGAAGGCCAAATTAACGACCCGGACGAAACATCCGAGGAGGAAGAGGATGAAGACGACGAAGATATGGAAGATTCAGACTAATGGTGTAGCCTTACCATTCAATGATATATTTTAAAGAAACAATATATATTTCTGCATCTTCCCAGCAAACAACCAAAAATAATCTTAAACTCGTTGCGCATATCACTAACAGTCAAGGAGGAGGTGCTGAACTAAGCACTTTCCGATGCTACCACCGGGGCCAGATTGATCAGCTGGTTGCTATTTTCGGCCAGCTCCGTGATCGAGATTCGTCCACGCTGTCGGATAAATTTGGCGACCGATTTGAGCTCTTCTTCCGAGATATAGATAAATTTGCCTCGATCATCAATCACCCCAGTAATGCGTTCCTCTTTTTGCAGCTCTCCGATACGATCGATGACGGCCTGCACCTTGAGTTTGAACTGAACTGCCAAGTCTTCCAACACTACGACTTTATTGTCCTGAAAAGAGGAAGTCACAATTTAAGTCATTCTGGGCCTTAGGATTCAGTGGAATGGCAGTACCTGAATAAATTTGATAAACTCCAGCAAACTGTTCTGTTGCTCATCGGCATTATCCTCTTCGAAGCCTTCCTCCTCTACGCTGAACGCTTGCTTCAGCATCATATACTCCTCGTGCTCCTTGCGCTCCTTCTCCTCACGTGCTAGCCGTTCCGCTTCCTCGCGGTTCTTTTCTTCTTGTTTCTCCTTTTCCGCCTGCTTCAGTCGTTCCTCCTCTATCAGCGCGTCGCGCTTCTTCTGCTCTTCGCGTAAGCGCAGCTCATGCTCACGTTCCGACTTCTTTTGAGCCTTCGCCTCCAGCTTGGCACGCTTCTTAGCGCCAATCTTTTCACCCGCATAATCATGTTGCGCCTGTGGTATTGTGTCTTCCTCATCCGATTCGTCCACCGGTTCTGCTATCTGGGCGACTCTCGCACGATTCCGTTGATTTCGTACCACCTGTGCGCGACGTGGAACATTCTCCTGTGCCGGAGCGGCTGCTGCAAGAGGCTCACCTATACAAAGAGAGAGTGCGAGAGAAGCGAGGAATAGGGTAATCTTTGCAACTACCTTTTCACTGGTTCCTACTTACCTTCTTTCTTTGATTTACTTTTGTTAAGTAATAAAAGGGTTATTAGCACCACCAGCAGCGCGGTTGCAATTCCAGCGAGTAATATTAAGTCCATTTCTGAGAGCTTTTGCGAAAAGATGCAATGTTTATGTGTGTTGTTTGCTGTGCTGCAGGATGTGTTGACGTTTCTAATTTTCGGTGTAAACCTTGGTTTTAATATTTGTTGATACAATTTTTTTCACACACAGAATGACTCGTTTTAAAAAGGCGGTGGATTATGCAGCAGGGTAAACATTGTATTCTTTTCCTATCTCCTGATTGGTGTTCGCTTGTGTTTCAAAAGTGATCAGCTTGTGTTTCAACCAAGGTTTCAACGATGATTATTTCAATTTTATTTGCCACCAACTCGACCACGGCAGCTGTGTGTATCTTGGCCGAATGTTGACGTTTGCCTCTCATTGCTGTCAAATAGCTGCTTTCTATTGACGTGTCGGCTGAAAATTGCTTCGTTTCTCGAATTTTTGTAAAGTTGGTAATATTTTTACTGCTAGCTTCTGTCCCGTTTTAAAAATGTTCAACTCTGCGCTATTTGTGGCGCTAGCGACGCTACTCATTGTGCCGCTTTCGAATGGACTATACTTTCACATCGGCGAAACCGAGCGTAAATGTTTCATCGAGGAAATACCGGATGAAACCACGGTAGTAGGTAAGGCAAATAACAAATCCAGAAGGGCGATCCTCAGGTGCATATCATCTCACTGTTTACACTCTTTTTAGCCAACTACAAGGTGGAACTGTATGATCCACGATCTGGAGGATTCATGCCGTCCTCACCCGGTATTGGAATGCACGTCGAAATTAAGGACCCGGACGATAAGGTTATTCTGTCCCGTGTTTACAGCTCCGAAGGTAAGCTGAGCCGTCGTGTGTTATTGGATTTTGCGGGCTAATATACCCCCGTTTTCCAGGACGCATTTCGTTCACCTCACACGTACCGGGAGAGCACGTGCTATGTATGTATTCAAACAGTACCGCGTGGTTCAGTGGATCCCAGCTCCGAGTACATTTGGATATTCAGGTCGGTGAGCATACGATCGATTACGCTAATGTGGCACAGAAGGAAAAGCTGACCGAACTGCAGCTGCGCATCCGTCAACTGCTCGATCAAGTTGACCAGATTACGAAGGAGCAAAACTATCAGAGAGTAAGTAGAACCATTGCAGCTAGAGCGTGGTGGTTGACACCGAAGCTAATACCCTCTTTTTTGTGAATTGCCGTTCTTTTTTTTTTACTTCCTTACAGTATCGAGAGGAACGCTTCCGGCAAACAAGTGATAGTACTAATCAGCGTGTCTTGTGGTGGTCCGTTGCTCAAACGGTCGTACTATTGATCATGGGCTTCTGGCAGATGAGGCATCTCAAGAGCTTCTTTGAGGCAAAGAAGCTAGTTTAAATTTGAAAAAATAATCGAATTAAGCTCACAAACTACAAACCTTTTTGTGAAAATAAAGTAAAAACAACACAGTAGCGTCCCTTTTTCAACATATGCTCACACACAAGCATATACTAACGAATCGAAACATGTTTATTGCGAAATGTGTGCAGCTCCTCACCCATGTGCTCGTTTGGCGGAGGTCACTTCAACTCAATCCTACAAATCGGACATATATTCTGGAAGGCAATCCACTGCTTGATGCACTTGGCATGGAATGCATGGTCACATTTAAGGGTCCTGCGCTGGTTACTGTACTTTATGTCGCACCGGCAAATAACACACATCGATCTAAATGAAAATTTAGAGAAAACATCTATTACACACAGTTGGATGTTTATGAAATCCTATTTGCTACGTTACAAATTCAACACAGATAAGCGCTTCAGCACGATTCTGTCATAGTTGGGACGAAACGTTTCCTCGACGGTGTGACGGACAACATCCCCGTACCCATCCTGCTGGTTGCTTGTTTGTCGTTGCAGGAAAAGAATGGCCGTCGACGTGAATTTCGACCTTTCCACAATCAGCGGCGTTTCCAGCACAACGTCTGAGTAATTCATTTTCAAACAGCCCGCGGATGTAGTCACATCGTTTGTTGTCTTTCACTTACTGCTGCAAAAAATGGGGACCATGTTGTTGATATTACCTGCATATCGCTTCGTTTAAGATAAGATAGAGCCGATTTTTTGTTCAACCATTTTCACCAGAACGGAGGGAAAGAGAGTTTGATCCACACATTCGGATGAGATAAAACAATCACTGATAATAATGGAAAACAACATCAGCTCGTTTAGTATGTGTTGTGAAGTGTATTTAATTCGGTTAAAAATTGCGAGCTTAGCTAGCCATGCTGACACAAAAAAAGCGTCAAACGTTGTTTTGTAAGTAGCCAATACACGTGTATTACCGCGTAAAATAAATAAAACTCACTATTGCGAATCATCATTTTCACAACTCGTCCTTTTCGCTGGTAGGCACATGATGAGGTTCGTAACACATCGCATTCAAATCACACTGCTGGATACGGTCAGCGTATAGTTGTTTAAAATGTTTGTAACTGCAAAATGGTCCATCATTGTCCGGGCAGCCCGGAATATGGATAAGCCTTTCTTGGTGGTATAATGCAAGTGAATGAGTCCCGTTTGGACAACTGAAACAAAGGAAGTGGTATGTATTATTAGAAAACAAAACTATAGAGTGCATTTGCTTTCACCCGTTTCTTACTTGTACAGCACAAAATACAGATTGGATCCGAACGCATCAATATGGCTAACGTGCCATTTTCGTTTATGGCGGTAGTTTTCCGCCGTGAGCGGTACGTTGTCCTTGTACAGATTCAAGAACGCAATCGATTTCAACAGCGTACCCGAGTGTGTGAAGTAGAACGTGAACCGCGGACCGCTGTCGCTTTCAAAATTAGTGAACAAATCGCTGAAAGCGGAACATGCCTGCCGATACGTTAGCTCGTAACCGTAGCCATCGATCCAATAGTATTTCAGATCTTCGTTGTATTCCATCGTCGAGATGCTTTCCTTATCGAACAGCGTACACCACGGAGAGATGCCCCGTTCGCTCCAGGCCGTTTCGAATGCGCACGTCTGGTAGATGGCGTGCACCTCTTCCGGACTAACGAAAGTGCCGATTCTCTTAGACAGTTTCTCTATCACGCTTCGCATTTCCTTTGAGCCGCCGAAACGATCCACCTCCCTGTAGGAGTATGGATTTTTCTTCACCTGCTTCTTCCACTTCTCGCACGCTTTGTAAAACCGCAGCACTGGGTCATGATGCAGCGCTTCGGGGTATTCGATCGGTTCGTCACGACCGAAAAATCCGCGGCTAAAATTACGTGCACTGTACTCCGCGCGTTCGGTTTTGGTGAACTTAAATCGAAACTCATTGCGGTTGTAGCGTTCCGGAATGTGACTTCCAAATCTCCTGCGTATTCTTTGCCCCAGATGGAACAGCTCATCGCCGCCTTCGCGTACGAGCAGTTTTGCCTCTTCAGTTGTAACGCATGGACGCCAGCGTTCAAACAGTTCCAGCTGATCACGGCACATTTGTCCATTTTCCACAATGTCACGTTGCAGTTCGGGAAGTGTAGTGCGCATATGATCGATAATACTTTTCGATGGGTTTCGCGTACCGTGTCGAAACAGTCCCCACACCTTGCTTACAGTGCAGCCTGCGTAGAGAGAAATGTTCACGGTTATGATGTTTCATTCTAAATGTTGAATACTTTATTGCCATACCATTCACTGTAGCGATGTTTCGTACATCCTTGTTCTGTACATGTCGATATGGAGTTTTGGTGCCAAGTCGGCGGAATATGATATCTTTGGGATTACTCGCACACCATCTCTCCGCATCGATCGGGGACAGCAGGATACTACAGGTGAAGCAGACAAGCAGTAAAACAACATTAGGTATAGTTTGAAGTGGCATAGTTTTAGGAAAGAACACAAAAAACGACCCGAATCAAGGTTTCCCGGTGAGTGGTACAGTAGTAGTTCTACATGTTATAGCGAGTGATAACTAATAAATAAATAAATAAACATTTGTTTACGTCGCTTCGTTACTTTGAGGCGGGTACTGCCAGATTCATTTGACAAATCTGGCCAAAGAAGAAACGTGATGAGATTTGAAAGATTTGATTTATTGAAATGATTACTTAGACTCATTTGAAATTAAATTCCGCTTTATTTAAACATTTTACAATAAGCTTAACGTTAAGAACGATAAAAAAGTATATAAAAAACATCGGTGGTTGTTGCCAAGTTGACATTTGAGAGCACAGTTAGCTATTGTCAAAACTTTACGTCAAACGAAGCGATATGACCAAACCTTGGTTTCTCAAAAGACACAGTGTACAGACAGGCTTGGTCGGGTTACTGAATCCGGTCACAGTTCTTTTCCGATTTGCTCTTCGTTGAGGAAGGAGGCAGTGTTTGTGTCTCTCAAGATGGTAAGTAATTAAGTTAGTTATGAAGGTTAAACATTAGATGAATATATTTACAAGTGCCCCTACTGACTAAGCTTTCTGATGATTTTGATATGTGAGAATAGATTGTTAACCTAAGTTTTTTTTATTGAGAGTGGGTTGAGGTGTCGATACCCTTAACCTCACTATTGTCGATGCGTGAGGATAACATCCAACATGTGGCGCTTTAAACAGAATCATGTGGTTGCGACGAATTAGATTAATTGTGTTTCAACTAATGTGCCGAATATTAAATTCTTCTATGATACGAGCAGGATTCGCTTCCCTTTGTACTTGCCGCGAACAGCTCCGCCACGTGTCTTCGAATACCAATACTAACCTCACTTTTTTCTTCTCCGCTTTCAGTCTCATCGTAAGTTTTCAGCACCACGCCATGGTTCCATGGCATTCTACCCGAAGAAGCGTGCCTCGCGTCACCAAGGCCGCGTGAAGGCGTTCCCGAAGGATGACGCTTCCAAGCCGGTGCATTTAACCGCGTTCCTGGCGTACAAGGCTGGTATGACGCACATCGTTCGTGAAGCCGATCGTCCGGGTTCAAGTAAGTAGAATTTGCACCTTGATTTTATTCTGAGAATAGAGTCGAGAGCCTCGAAGCACCCTGAGAACAATGTGTGTTTGTGTGATGATTATTTATATCTTACGGTTAACTATCTGAATAATGTTTTGACTGATAAACCAGTTTGAACTAGGGCGATCTGAAAACACACGGTATTTCTCAGTCGGATGCGATTGGCACTCACTTATTTTGAAAATTTCACCTAATTTCGCCTTTTTCCTTGTTGATTGCGTTTTTTAGAGATCAATAAGAAGGAGGTCGTAGAAGCGGTCACGATTCTGGAAACCCCACCGCTGGTGGTTGTCGGTGCCGTTGGCTACATCGAGACTCCGTTTGGACCGCGTGCCCTGTGCAACGTGTGGGCCCAGCATCTGTCGGAGGAGTGCCGTCGTCGGTTCTACAAGAACTGGTAAGTGTTAGTCCTTTCCGTGGTGTAGTAGTAGTCGTGTAAATTGCGCCTGTGAAACGATCGCCAACTCCATAGCACGGTCTTTTGGAGGTTGCAAATGGACGACGGCGCATGTGATCCCATCATCGATCGCGCACGAAGAAGCTTGTGCTGCTGAAACACGCTCTTATGATGAGACATTGCCTTAGTGCAAAACGTCTGAACACTCATGAACGAGAACTTTCATGCTGCCTTCCTACTGATCATACGCAATGTTAATGCCGCAAGCTTCGGACGAGCGATGGGTGGATCGCATACGTTGTCATCAGAGCGCATTTATTTTTGTACCTTTCGTTGTGATACAGAATGGATGTAGTCTTATTGCACTAACTAATCATAAAATCGTAAAGCCCTTCGATCATTGTAAGAGGGTTCTATCGGTTGGTCATCTGAGTCAAATGGCGCACCTGGCTGTGTGTGTGTGAACTATTTGGCGACCATGCCGAGGGAACATGCTGTCCTCCGCTCTGCTCCTGGCACCCGGCGATGGTGGAAAAGAAGATACTGGTTGTCTGAAAGTGTGTTAATCACTGAAAGCAATCGTCTTCGGCGCCACCAGCTTCAGCCGGTCACCAAGCACGATGAGGCCGGTTCCCCGTTTCTTCTCTTTCATGCACATGGCCCACGGTTCCTATGCGAAGTTGTTCATCGTGTTTGATGTTCATCTTGTGGCAAGCTGGCTAGTGGAAAGCTTGAGGAAGTTGATGGGTGTACCACCCTGGCGACCCAGAACACACAATGAGCCGAGAGGAAGAAGGGAAACACGGCGGCGCGATCGTGTCGGGCAATGTGTCTCCTACAAAACACAGGTTTCGTTATGTTGGATGTGTTTTTGTTTCTTGAAGGCATGCGAGCAAGAAGAAGGCCTTCACCAAGGCGTCGAAGAAGTGGACTGACGATCTGGGCAAGAAGTCGATCGAGGACACCTTCAAGAAGATGATCCGCTACTGCAAGTTCATCCGTGTCATCGCTCACTCTCAGGTAAGTTTTGGGGTTCTCTCAGACCTACCCCCCCTGTCTCCGTTCCTCAACATATCACCCATTTTCTTTCTAAACGCGACATGATCATTACCTCACGGTAGCTTTCAGCACCGTTCGGGGGCCGGCAATGGTAGTTCAATCCAGGGCTGTTCCTCGATGTCGCAGAACAAATTGCCCCACCGGAAGTTTCTTTCGGAGGCGTGGCAATGAACGGTATATTCCTTAACCTTCGTTGTACCTACGTCCCCTTGGGCGATGATCACGGAGATAAACCATACTGCTCACATTTTTCTCCTTCAATCTGCTCATCCTAACTATAATTCTAGGAAGAGAAGGTTCTTTACTGAAAACCATCCTGTTTTCCTCCTTTTCCAGATCCGTCTGATTAAGCAGGGCCAGAAGAAGGCTCACATCATCGAGATCCAGCTGAACGGTGGTTCCATTGCCGACAAGGTTAACTGGGTGAAGGAACACCTCGAGAAGCCGATCCCGGTGTCGCAGGTGTTCTCGCAGGACGAGATGATCGACTGCGTGGCCGTTACCAAGGGTAAGGGTTTCAAGGGTGTGACCAGCCGTTGGCACACGAAGAAGCTGCCGCGCAAGACGCACAAGGGTCTGCGCAAGGTTGCCTGTATCGGTGCCTGGCATCCGTCCCGTGTGGCCTTCACCGTGGCCCGTGCCGGTCAGAAGGGTTACCATCATCGTACGGAGCTGAACAAGAAGATCTACCGTCTTGGTGCTGGAATCCACACCAAGGATGGCAAGGTAAGAGAAAAAGAGAGAGTACTAGAGATTCAAACAAGCGTGTTTTTATTTCATCACCAAAATGCATACCCTGTTATGATGATATACTACCTATTGCCGACATCAAACATATTCCTTAAACCGAATAGTATATGAACACACTGTGTGTACATAAATGATAGGACTGATAATATCCAGTAGAGCACACTACATTTGCTCTCATTTCCATCAAACGATTGATCTGGTATTTTTCTACATCCATATCCTAATGACTTTTTCTTCTCTTCTCTTTTTGCTGCCGGTAACAGGTCATCAAGAACAGTGCTGCCACCGAGTACGATCTGACTGACAAGTCGATCACCCCGATGGGTGGTTTCCCATTCTACGGTGAGATCAACCAGGACTTCATCATGATCAAGGGCTGCTGCATCGGTGCTAAGCGTCGCGTCATCACGCTGCGCAAGTCGCTGCTGGTGCACACCAAGCGCTCGGCACTCGAGCAGATCAAGCTCAAGTTTATCGATACTTCGTCGAAGATGGGCCACGGTCGCTTCCAGACGCCGGCTGACAAGCGCGCCTATTACGGTGTGCTCAAGAAGGATCGCATCCGCGAGGAGAAGGCTCAGGCTGCCGCCGCTGCTGCTGCTGCCGCTGCCAAGCCGTCGGCATAAATCCTCATGCCTCCTCCGTCGTCTGTCCGTCGTCATCGTCATCATCATCAATGTGCACCCGATGTAAAGGCGAAAAAGTAGTCAAAAGCACGGTAGTACACCGCTGACAGGACCAATGGATTTTTGCTCAGCAGAGAACGCAAATATTGGATATCGAATTGCCTACCAACCGTGTTCGAGATCGATTAATCTACCCCCCAACATGTGCAAGGCTCTGTTGTGTGGTGGGAGAATAATGCAATGTGCTTCTGTGCTTCGGAATGTTTTTTCGTACAAGGGGTGTAATATAATAAAAGCTCTACCAGAAAAGGGTAGAAGGTGGAAAAATATATGCTGTGTTTTTGTTTAAGAATGCGTCAAGAATTGAGAGATCCTTTTCTTGAAGTACTCGATCGAATCGATCATATGGCTAAGTAACCGCAGGGATAGAGCATTTAGTTGTGTGTATTTAATTTTAAATATTAATAAACCATTTGTGTATATGCGTTAACTGTGTAATGCTACGGGTGGTACAACCATTTCAATGCCTTGACCTGTCTGAAGTGCAGTCCGAAAACTGTACATGATTTGATCTATGATTCCGTTAGACGGATTTGATCAGATTTGGATCATATGGGGATTCTATTTTTATTATTATTCAGTAGTAACGGCCTGGCCGTACTGCTTATATGGGGATTCTGTTGAATTCAAATTGACTTGGAATTCAATAGAACTCGAGGATTCGTTCAGAATTCGAAGTGACTCGTGAATCGATTCGGACTATCGTTTAGATTCGAATTCGATGAACATTTGATTGCCGGCAATAAAGCCAGGAATCGTTTCGTTTGAACTGAACTAGACTCATCGTCAATAATCGTTTACTTGCATAAATGTATACTTAACGATTACCACACCCTCCCAGGACCTTTCTTTGCTCATACAAGTTGTATTTGCAACAAATACGATGCAAGGTATACTTAGCGATACTTATACTGAGACAACCAAAACACGCCCTCGGCCCTTCCGTCGCTTCTGCTAGTATGGTAGTACGAGGGAGTCTACTATTATTTGTGTGAAATTTTCCTAATCCGGATTCAATTTTACGCATCTAAGGTTTACGTATTTTGGCGGCTCAGTGGTTTAACTGGTAGCGGTACACTAAGTTACCGCCCCCCCTACGGACGACTAACAATCTTGCAGCGGATGGGTACACTCGAACCGCTCCGAACATTTCAGCCGTTTTGGCCAATCCAATCGTTCCGACCGTACCTACCAGGTTCGGAAATTTTAACCTAGTTCCGATCGTTCAGTTTGGGGAACATGTGATACACTCACTCGAAAGGAATGAATTCGTGTAACTAAACACACGCCAAATCAACAATAAAATTATGCTTGACAACAAGTCTCAAGCGCAAGCAATTTATCTTCAGTTCTTTATTTTATTTTATTTTATTCTCTCGCTTAAGATAAACCATTACCTAGAAATATTTAAATCGTACTAAAAGGAACCAGTAGTATCGGGCGATTGTGACATAAGCCAACACTAGCGTAATGTGGAACGCATTGATCAGTACCGCGATTCTTGCGGTCGGAGTTTTTGTTACTATCTTTCAACTTAGCAAACAGCGCAACGCGTAAGTTGAAATGGTCGCCCTTTTGCGGTGCATCTGGTAGGAAGAGAATTTTGCTAATGAATTTCTGTGCTTTCACTTGCTTTATCTACCAAAGTTGTCACCAGGCTGAAGCACCGACACCACGGTGAGTAACGTTTGTTGGATCAATTTCACCATTGCAAGATTGCTTATCTTTTTTATTTCTCCTTTTGCGTTTGTAGGAAATCCAAAGAAGAGGACAATGATACGAAACTATGTGAAACATGCCAAAGGCTAATAATGGGAGATGACACAACATCGCATGAGTTTGAATGTGGCCATTGGTATCATCAGATCTGTTTGGCCCATTTTTCCCGAATGCAATGTTTCACCTGCGAATTAGAAGCTGAAGGTGAAAAGATAAACGGTATTAGTAAAACTGTATAGTCATTGAGGTGCGCTGTCTCCGATGTACATTAATGGTTTTTAATATTTGACTGATCCATTTGAACTGATTTTAAATATCCATTAAATAAAGTATAAATAACTGTTTTGGTAAAGTTGTCAGAGTAAAAAAAAGTTTAAACTTACACCGATACCGTACAATAGTCCCATCGAAGTAATGAATTAAGTAGCTTCAACCATTTGGGTCGAACTTAACTTTTCACTCTGAAGCAACTTTTCTATATGAAGAAGTTCGAATTAAACTGTTTTCTTTTTCTCTAGGCAACTTAATAAAGATCTCGTTTAAGGCGACGAGCGTAGTGAGATCCTGAAAGATAGCTTCTAAGTGTAGACAAGGTACTTTTATGGAAATTATGGAAACATACGTTAAAGGTTTCAAATTTGCTCAAAATGGAAAAAATAAGGTTGTATTTCAAGTGCAGACTTTATTGACTTAAATCCCCCATTCGCGATTTAAATTGGCAAAAAGAGAAGTTCCCTGGAGAAAGAATTGCCTAATTTTTGCTTGAAAACGTCACTATACTATCATCGCCTTTTCATTTCATACCTCAATTACTTATGCTCTGGTTGGTCAGTAAAGATTGTTCTTCACACGGAATCGATTGCACTACCGACTTCCTAAGAGATTAATGTGTTTGCAGAGCGCAAGCTAGGTGCTGTAGGGTAGAAAAGTAGCGGGGTACCTGAACTGCTTCATTTATAAGGCATTATATTGATCTTTTGAAACAAACCATCGTCTAAAAACGAGTATAACAGTTATCCTACCGATTAACCTAATTAGTGATAGTGGTAGCAGCTACAGGAACGCTTTGCGAAGCGGTGAGTCCCGCCATCGGTTAGATTTGTTTCCGACAGTTTGGACATTCCTGCTTATTTACCATCCACTGGTAGAGACATTTCTGGTGGAACGAGTGTTTGCAGGGAGCCGTAAATCGCGTGGTAGGCCCTATTTCCTCCAGACAAATGGTGCAGTAGATGCTGAAAGGGAGCGAGAGAGAGAGAGAGAGAGAGGAACCGATAAAAAAACGGAGTTGGCACAATAACAACTAATCCTAGCGTCGTTATCAGCATACTCTTCTTCATCCTGGGGATTATAATTGTTGGTCAATTCCGAACGGTGCCTCGTATTATTGCCGCTCCCTCTCGTATGCGCTCGTCGTTGCTCTGTATGATTCTCGAAATAGTAGATCAAACCGATCGCTGCAAGCGCTACGATGCTTAGCGAGGTCGCAAATGTAAGTATCTGCGGGAGCACCATTTTCTGCTACACCCGTAACCTTTTTTGCGACTTTGCCACGGGTGGACAGTACAATGTGCGGTCGGAGGTGAATGGTGTGTTGTTTTGCTAAAATTCTCTCACGACTTTCGTACCATCAACAACACTGATCGGTGTTGCGAAGGATGAGAGAATGAGAGAGAAAATACTCTTTCTTTGTCTGCCCATTTTGACAGATAAACAAACGTGAGCGTAAACGTTTACAGCAGCGGCTTTAAAGATTTAAATATTTTTTTTTCAATTTGGCCGTTACCGGTCGGGTTGGACCATTGTGTGAATCTTACAGAAATTCAATTTTCACAAAACATAGAAGATATAGTTGAGTATTCAGCAGCATATATTTATGCTTTATCTTTTTCTTTTATTTAACACAGTATGGTGACCAACCTGATTTTAGACAGATTCACTTATGAGATATATTTATGGATGTTTCGCTCGTGTTGAAAAACCATAATTAAAACAATATTCTCTAACGATCGATCAATCCTATGCTTTTAACTCTTGTTGTGAGAAGAAAATGCACGAAAAAGAATAGTTTTTTAGGAAGAAAAATGATACATTATTTCGGACTACTGTTAAGAAAGCACTCCCCACAATTGCGATGTTTAGTTTTATAAAAAGGGTTTTTATTACCAGTTTTCATTGATCATTTCCTCAGTCACTCACTTTGCGTTGTTCAAATTCTACCTTTTTTACCTCTCGTTATGGGTGAAGTTTTAAAAATGCTCAGTATTTACTTCATTCATTCCATGTCCAGCTTACATTGGGGATTGTTTATTCTGTGCCATTGGCAATGCTTTACACATGTTTTACACAACTAGTATACGCTTGGAAAGGCTTTTCTTCCGATCGGGACGACAGTCTACAAATGTTCGTAACCTAACCGCTAGTTTGGGCTCATTCATTCTCTTTACAAAACTTACATCAGTCCTCGGGCTGGCGTATGTACCCTATTCGATTGGACAGGCATTCGTCGTGGAGTTTGTTACGCCATTCTGAGTTTATCGGGCATAGCGCTTAGTGTCTGAACATCGATATATGTATATTACTGTAATGATATTTACATAATCACTGTTTGTATTGGCTCGAGACCGTGTGTCTGCGGCAAACCTTACGCTTTTTGATGCCGTTTCGCTTTATCGTCCTAGTTAAAAACAAAACAAAGATGTGTTATATGCCTAGTGTTTCAATGTTGCGGTTACATTGATTCCTTGATTCTTGGTTCTTTCTTGAGCTTGGCCAGCAATAGGGATAAGTACTACACCGGTTGCCCGATATGGATGATTGCTCTGACTGTAGCGGCGCTACGCAAAACTGGCCTTCAGCAGCAGCAGTTCGGTATACTGGATGCTAGTTATTCTGCCCAAAAAGAAATCACAGCTTCTTTAAAAGCTTCCGGTTGAATTTATCTAACAACATCTATTCTGGAGCTCGAGCGTTACTTTTACACTTACTAAAACCGGGCACCGTATGCTGTACGGTCGTGAATAAACCCTTCAAAACGTTTAAAAGAAAAAGAAAAATGTATGACCCACGTGTTAGTGTGTTAGAATACAATAGCATAAAATAACATAATGATAAATATTTCTTTTTCAAATGCACTCTTGTTTGCACCACTGAACGCAAACTGTGTCTGTCTGTGCGCTCATACTCGTTTCCTGGCGGGGTGGTATTCGGTTTATTGCGTTTGGTTGGCCTTTGCTGCTAGGCAAACACCCCACCCACCCGACCCTTTTCTATCCTAACATTATGCCATTTTTCGTACTTCCCGTGGTGTTTAGGTAATAATTAGATGATATTGTTTGTATATATATACTTTGCTGCTATTTTTTACTCAGTCCTATCTAAGCGGTATCGCCTACTTACTTTTAGTACGTCTAATCAATACGTATGTACATGAAAGAATGATAAAAAAACACAGTAATTTGATATTAACTAATCACATTGAAGCGTCAGTGAAGCATATGGGAGGGGGGCAACAGGCGTACATGAGCACTTTAAATCAATCAGTTCGCATCGCCTTCCGGCAATGATTTCGATTAGTGTTGATCGCTTTTGGTGCCGTTTGATTCCTTCGGGCAGAACGAAAAAAAAAGAACAACCCACCGAACCTTTCCGTCACAAAGCAGCGCAGAAGGACGCGACCGGCACAACAGCATCAGGGGACAATATTTAAACTATTCAATTTGACTAGAGCTGGGAAAATGTATAAGGCCTAAACGCGTTATTAGTAATGAAATCGATTCATCTGAGACCGGTCGGTTTTGTTTTTTGGTGCCTGGCTGGTGCTACTTTGTACCCACGGAGTGTAGTCAGTGGTTGTTGTTGTCTTTTTTTTTTAACATCATACGGGTTTCAAAACTAGCCCCATTTGTTAAGGGGAGATACTCTCCTGTGACGCAACACTTGTACAACCGTAACGCATTCGTTCGGAGTGCTAGAAGCTGCGGCTGCATAAATACGCCTTGAACCGGGCATAATTCAGTCACAGCAAACCGCATCGGCTACGAGCTGTTGCTTTGCAACAAAGGTCAGCCTAGGAATGGTGCTTTTGATAAACGGTACGAATCTGTACCACCGTACATCGGTGGTTGTGTGTACAGATTCGCTTCCTAACGTTCCTGTGCCTGCCTTTCGCCTTTGATGGATATGCTTCGTGGACGAACTTAAAGCAGAAGTGCTAAGTTGCGCGCGTTCGTTTTCAACCCGACGTAGTAGACCTTTTTATGATGGAAACACTGCGTGCACGGTTTGACGGCGTTCGCAAACATAATGAAATAAATACAACTATCCGACGCGCGCCCTGTGTATCTGGGGCCATAATGCACATAAGAAGGTAAACGGTACCATTCTTGGTCGGGTGAAAACCGTTACGTCAGACGGTTCAGCACGGGATGAGAAGACGAAAGAGCTCGAACCAGACATAACTCACCCAAGTATCACGCATGCACACACTCTCTTTCTCTCTCTCTCTCTCTCTCTCTCACACACACACACACACACACTGCCCAGAAGTTACATGGTCGAGAGTTTCGAAACAAATCACAGCAAATCGGCAAACAGCCCACCAAACCATGCCATTACGATGGGCAGGAAGAACTGGAGCAGTGCGCGCTCGATTGACATTTCCGGGGTGCTGTTGGGACCGGCGGCAGAACTGGTACCGCCAGCACCGCCACTACCCGTAGCGTCCCCACCACTGCCAAGGTTCGGCAGGCCGGAACGTGGCCCGGTGTAGTCGAAATCGTTCGTTACGGGACCGTGGCCAATTTCGGAGATGCCACCACTGGGTGCACGCGGACTGTCGAAGCTTATCTTCGGTGGCACGAACGGGCGATCGTCATCATCCGTGACCGGTCGCCGCTCGTTCCGTACGTCGATCTCCCATAGGCCCATGCCGGAACCGGCCGTTTCTTCGTAATCGATACCACTGCCCTGTCCGGAACCGCTGCCATAGTAGCCATCCTCTGTGGAGCGTAAAAGAACAAGCAGCCAGATTAGCAACGTGTGTGATACACGATGTGTGACACTGGTCACTCTCCTTCCCCTTCGCGCGATCGCAATTTCCCTTACCTTGGTCGGTCCACTCGACGTCGTGACCGATATACGCGTTACTAAGGTGGCTGATTGCCGTACGCAGTATGAACAGCTGCTGCTGCACGATCGTGCTCTGGCGCACTTGAAACACCCGGTTCGGGAACTCCGGGTTGGTGTCCGATTCGCCCAGCACAATCTTTGGTTGGTAGCTGAATGTGCAAAACAGGAGGGTGAACGTTTTGTTAAGCGCGTTTCGTGTGGACTAAGGATGTGGACGACAAGTACACTTACCGATCGACCGTCGTTCCATTCCAGCAGCTCGCATCGTTCGCGGGCGGTTCGGCAACCTCCTCGTTGTTGCACAGCATGTAGGGAAGCTGGGTCCAGAAGCGCTTCGAGTTGCTCACCTTCTGCCGGATGTCCTTCACCATGCGATCAATCATCGGTTCCTGATTGTCCTGCTCGTCCTGCTCGTTGGTCTGCTTTCGGCTGCCGCCCTTGTGCTTGCGACGGTTCGCACGTCCGCCGGCGTTGCCACCGTTGCCATTACTGCCGCTGCCCCCGGGTGCCGCTGCCACCGGTGGACCGTTGCTGTTGGTGAACTGCACATCACCGTCCGAGAATTGCAGCGGTTCGTACTTGAGCTCCCGGCTGGTGGAATCACCACCACCACCACTGCCGGCCGCATTGGTCCCGGCGGCACGTTTGCTGATCCGCTTATCCGATCCTTCAGCAGTGTCCTCGTCTTGCTCTTCGCCCTCGAACGTGAACTGCTCATCGGTCTCGGACGACGGGTCTTGGTTTGCAGCCAGCGGTAGTGCGTGTCGACCGATGCCCTCGACCAGCGGCAGTTGCTGCTGTTCCATTGTTGTAATCAAACGCGGCTGGGTTGCAAACGCGTCGTCGGCATGATTACTCACAGATCGGCGCATCCGACCTAATGCTGGCTGTCCACAGCCTTGGAAGATGCGGTCGGAAATGTCTTTGCCATTTTCCTACAAAAAAAAAGTGCAAAAATAAGTTAGTTGTGGTAAAATAACACACCCAAAACGTAAGGCCACACTTCCATCGGCGATGGGCGTACCTGGAAATTCATGATCGCTTCCGAAATCTTGATATCAATCGGCTGGACCACCATGACGATGTTGAACGGACCGAGCAACCGTTCCGAGATGCGCTCCATCTTCGCGACGAATGTATCCCACTCGGTGCCGACCTCCTCGTAGCTCGGGAAGCAACCCTTCATCACGTTCACGCAGTACGATTCGCACGGTTTCTTTGTCTGCCCGGCGCACACATTGCACGTGCTCATCCGGGTCAGCGCCGCCGTACATTCAGCCGACAGACGCACCTGCGGGAGGAGAAAGGAAAATGGCGTTTAGTGAAAGGCAGTAGCAGGACGCAACGCAATACTCACATTGATCATGTTCCGAGCCGCCTCGGCTGCGGACGCGAGCGCCTGCGCGTACGTACGGGTTGCTACGAACGAGCGCTTGATCTGTACCGACAGCTTGTCCGGCACGTCCCCGAACGGTTTCAGCTCCTTCATGTGCTCACTAACGCAGCCAAGGTATCTGCAAAGGGGAGAAAAGAGGTTTAATACATTACAGTCAGCAGATACTAATGATCGATGCTTAATCGGAAGCGCATTAGCTTTTGTACCCACTGGCATCACTTACTTGTTATCGAATGTGTACTGGGCGTTCAACACGGTAAACATCTTCTGGAACAGTATGTTAAAAAAGTGGTCCATCGTTTCGGAGAGGTCCACTTTGCCGTGGGCGTAGTAGCGTTCCAGCTCGGCAAACAGGTCAGCAAAGACGTACGAATTCTGCTCGTAGATTGTGCCGTACGTGCGCTTAAACATGGCGTGAAACTCGTGCTTCGATTGTCCCAGCAACTCTTCGAAGAATTCTGTAAAAGTACAAGCAGATGGGAGTAGCTAATGAGTTAAATATGATCCTCATATCTCAATCATGTATATTTCTCCATTCGGACCCTTCTTCGGTCATGTACTTCGTTCATATTTCCTTGTACGTGCCCAATCTCCAACATTGACTGTTGTAGGCGACGGACGATCAATAGAGCGACGCATTACCCTGGCCAGTTCTTCAATCAAAAACCGAGAAACCGAGAGCAGTCCATGTTTCCCGATTTACAGATGTGCGATTTTGGAGCAAATTAAAACCTATCAGGCCAACCCCTCCAACCGGCTAGCATGATCTCATCGATCCGCGGGAGGCCCGAGCGAGCAAAACACACGATGCGCGTTGTTTATCGCGTTTTCACCGGAGTCGTGCAACCCCCCCATCTCGGAGTTTGAGTGCCTCGGCACGAGATCCAACAGTGGCAACACAGAGCAGCCGACACTGGAATCGTCTCATGGAGCCCCGACAAAGTTCCACTCGAACGGAGGGGATTTATTAGATAAAATAAAGAAATAAATTGTTGTACCATCTCGAGCCGGCGACGAAGACGACTAGGACAGCAAATGGAGGGCCCTGTTGGATCGTTTTCATTTGCAAGATATCAATCGCCATTCAGCGTGAAGCCACACGCCGGTGTGTGTGTGTGTAACACCGTTACGTCCCATTTCTTTTTTAATGCGGATCATCCTCGCTTCCTCCGCTGCCACGGCAACCAGCCTGCCAACAGCTTTTATCATATCAAGATTTAATTAATTATGCCACGACCGGCAACGGAACCGGCGCACCATCTGTCACGATCGGCTTTTCGCGCCGCGCCCACGAGGAACTGTATCAGATTTCTGATTTATCGAAGCAATTCATAGAAGCGCTAAAGACGTTCCACACTGACCGTTACCAAGATGGGTGCACACACAGCATCTTTGCCCTGGGTGTCGCAACCCAAGTGTCAGTGAGATGATGACGAGCTGTTAGAGAAATCAAATTAGGCCTAATTACCAGCCGGCTTATGGAACCAATGACAACCAGCCGCATTTTATATGGATTGTGTGTGGCTGGTGTACGAATTGAGATCGTTTCCGGCACACACCTGATTAGTTAGCATACTATTAAAGTAGAATCTAACCTATTTCGCTATCATCGGCATGTAAGCGGCTAAGTAGGACAAAGTTCAGTGTCTTTGAAAACATCTGGCCGGCACGGTTGGGTTTCCCAGACATGATCGAAAAATCGTAAACATATTTACGACCGATTGCGGACACGCGGATGATCATCCGCGTACACCATTCATGTACCGTTCGTATGCATGTTCGCATATCGATAACTTTGATCTGTGTACTTTAGATTTGCATATGTTTTCGTCCACTGCCTCACCGCATAAGGGTAAGGGTGTGTAAAAATGGGTCTATCTGTTGTGGTAGTTTCACTTTAAAGTAAGCTCTTAGGCCACAGATGGCGCGCGTTCGGGACCAAATGTCGTGTGCATGCTTTCGTACTAACTTCAGGGAATTGGCTCGTGCTGCCCATTCCAGTGCGATCGTGCCAAGAATGTGAGTCGATAGTGCATTTGTCTTATAAATGCAAAACATAACACACAATTAGTTGGTCTGTACAAATGCTGCTACCTCACTTTGTCGCGTAAAATTCTGCTGTATTGCACAAGAAGAAAGACAATTCAGATTGAGGGAAAACGTAATATTACACCATATCACGATAAATTGATATGACATTGAAGCTGCTCTTCGCGATGACAAATCGAATAAAAATGATTTTAAAGATAGCACAAGAACAACACGCCTTGCAGCCGTGGTTAACAAAAAAAATTGAAATCGCATCACATACACCCCCCCCCCCCTTCCAACGAGCTCTCTTACAATGATATATAAGTTAGAATCACACGCACGAGAGTGACTGGTCTGAAAGCGATCGTCCGAACATGAAATGCAATATCTCCAGCAGGTAGTAGCAGCAGACGACCACAGCGATCCAGCGTTTTGGGACGTCCCGTCCCGGGTGAGAAGAACCTGACGTCATTTTCGAAATGGCGTAGTTTGGCTGTCGCTTATGCCGGGCAATGATTGCGGACGCCCGCTGTCGTCCTCGACATCGTGTGGTCAATAATTTCAAACGCCTACTACTAAAACTAAACCGCCACGAAATACTCACGGGTCACCCTTCTCTTGCACGGAACGGGACGGGATCGTTAGGTTTACGATCAAATTGACCAATTCGGGGCG
Organism: Anopheles epiroticus; assembly: GCA_000349105.1. NCBI lineage: Eukaryota > Metazoa > Arthropoda > Insecta > Diptera > Culicidae > Anopheles > Anopheles epiroticus. The sequence goes on from KB671724.1 coordinate 28,296, forward strand.
CTTGATTGTTTTAAATTGCAACTCGAATCAGACTGATGTTTCTGTTAAATCATGCTGTTTGGGTGTTTGTGGCGAAAATTTAACGTGCAACGCGAGGGCCTCTGAGGCTCACCATTGTCTACATAAACAAGATGTGAGTAGGTTCGCGAGTAGGAAATGGGAGCTAGTAACGCTTCCGCAAACGTTATATGTGCTAGGCACGGGGTATGTCTTTCTGGAGCCAGCCAAGCAATCAGTTTGACGGACATGACGCGATTGAGCACCACGGTTACGGTTGCAGAAATGCGTAGGCATCATGTCCTAAGGTTCGCACTTTACGTTCACGACCATTGTCGCCACCACAATCGAATCGAAGACGTTGACGTTGTCCCTCTACTAAACGTTCACCGCCCTCGAGGCACCAGCACATTGGCAATATTTGTACATAGGTAAAGCAGTTAAAGGGGAACCACACAGAGACCCACCATGATCGCCGGTGCTGCTGGTCCCGGTTGACCACCACGAATCACTCGACAACCAAAATCCAGGGGTAAATATCTGCGGCAAAGACTCAACGGCACGCCGGCGTTCCCATCGTTTGTCATTATTAGCAACGAAATTAACATATTATTTCAATTATCCGGATGAAATATGCAAACAGAGTCAACGAAACGTCCAGTTTCCCAGCGTTCCCACTACAGCAGCAGTAGTTGCCACAAGAGTGATACAGCTTACGGAGCCACAAAGAGAGGTGGAATGATTTGAGCCAAATTTAACCAGGCGTACTTCTTCTTGGATGCCTGCGTACACACGGAGCACACACCGGGTGTGGGCGCAGCAGATTTAGGTATTTATGCATCTATATGTACCCGGTGATGGTTTTGGATTTTTTTTTTGGAGATACGGTGTCTGTACCGACTTTTGTTTTATGGTGATTTCTTTGCTGCCAAACAAAACAAAAAAAACTTTACCAAACTGACAGCTACTCATCGCCGCTCATCACTTCTCGCTGGGTTGTGCAGAGCCATGGACAATAGGGCACCTGTTGACGAAACGGAACGGAAGCAGCCACTGGCCAAACATGGACCGTTGGCAAACACCGCACACACACAACAGGTTTCGGGTAAGGCTAAAAACAACAGCAACAGGTAAGGTAGACGGGCCAGACCTCACTGCTTTGTCAAAGGGGTTTTGAAGGTTGGAAAAGTTGAAATGATGAGAAAGGTGGAAGACAAAGCCACGACACCTGAAGAAGTTAGAGACAGATTTCAGCAGACACAAAAAGGAGTTAATGATTTGAAGGTAGTGGAATCGATCGAAGCCCGGTACATGCTGCTGCGGGGTAGGGGTTTAGGGAGCTTACGGAGCTCGGCCTGGAAACCGTTGTGTGCCCGTTGCTCGGTTGCCGATTTGGTAGGATTTGCCGTTCTACTTGACTGTTTAACGGGTGGCTAAGATTGCTCGAATTTTGCTACTGTACTGCCATTGCTGCCAGATTATCGATACATCTCTTCGTTGAGCTATGATCCACTTGTGCGAGGGATGAGGATTTGTTGTGAGGGGCGTGTGGGCGCCAGATTCCGTGATGTCCTTTTTGTTACCCACGATCACGCATAAAATAAGCATTGCAAGTGCGAACAACAACAAAAAAAAACACCTCATCTACAAGATGACGTTTGGCCAACAAGGTTTTATTACCGAAGGAAATGATTTAAAGTTTAGTCGCGTCGCGCTCAGAAACAAGCCACGTCCGAGTGTCGTCCGGCGGCAACACAATGTAAGATATATCAAGTTAATAAACCCACCTCTTCCCACACAGCCACAGTGTTGGGACGACGTGTTGTGGTTGAAAATGACTGAAGGAGACATTTTGCCGGTGTCATCGAATGGCGGTTTTTCTTTTAAAGTTAGTGTGCCTATATAATTACTTTATGATGCGCAAGGTGACTGTGGCGTGTAGGTGCTGTGTCCACTGCTTCCTACAGCATGTCCCCCAAGACTTCGATGTCCACTCCTACTTCCTACACTGCCTGCTCCACGATGCTGTTCCGGTCTTTCAGCACCAGCAGGTATCTTCATTATCATTAAATCATTGTTATTCATTGCCTATAAAATATTCACTCAAGCGCAGCGCATAGCAGCCCTTTTGCAACATGCTCTCAAAAAACCCTTACCATTTCCAGGTTCGAAGGCAATCCACTGGGCGATTGGAAATCATTTATCCCAGCTCCGGTGTGTACACTTAAGGATAAATGAACCCACTCGCCAGGAAGAGAGAGGACAAACCGCCGTAATGTTGGAACCAGGTGCACAACGGGTTTTTTTTGAGCTGGTGCATCGATGCAAATGATGATGGGCTAATGATGGGCATGTGAGGGAATCACACCAGGGGGAGGAGGTGGAGGGGGTTGAAAAATGGCCTCGCCGGTGCATCTTGCCTAGCGCCGGGCAGAACACGTAGGCGGTCCCATGCGCTGTTGGTTGGCACACAGGAACACAGGTAATCGGGAAGCTACAACCTTCTGGTGAAGTGGTGACACTAGGCGAACCGATGATAATAAAATCACACATCCCGCGGACGATGACGATGTATCGAACCGGCAAAAAAGGCACGGGAAAGGAGACGGTTAATAGCCACCGATCGAAATGTCATTAAAGTGGGGCGGGTAGAAAAAAAGGGCAAGCTATGAATAAATTGAACGTGTGGCCATTGATCCAACGGCACATTCTACTGCGCGCCTAGGGACAGGGTGTAAAACGTGCATCGTTGACATACTTTTTTTTTAGTATCGTTTTACTGCTTGCATTTAAATATATTGATGCACGTTAAAGATTGTAAAAAGTACTTTATTAAATGGTAACACTAAAGTTAGAAACTATCTTTATAAGCTTGAAATGCATTTAGAATTTATTGAAATTGCAAAAAATACTGCACTGGGCAGTGACAAAAAAAACCTAATAAAAATCTATTTAAATGTATTGGTGCCTTAAGCAGGTCTGCTCCCTCTACCAGAGCAAGGGAGAACGATTTTAAGATAAATAAACCACGACTATATAAACCAGAACCTGACCAGCGCAGGACCTTTGCCTGCACAGCCACCCCGGCCCGCTTCGCGTTGCTGCATTGTGAAGCCATAAAAACACACATAGAAAATGTAAACTGGAAAAGTATGAACCCAAACGAACTGCCACTAGTTTTCTTCATCGCCCGGGTGGAGAGAAGTGCTAGACATGGCATCTTCGATAGGCGTCCGAGTGTCGCCAGTTCGGCCTCCATTCTTGCCTATCCCATCGGCTGTGCGGTGCATACATCGAGGAAGGAACCTGAACGTGCCCATCTCACTTCCAGCGATCCTCCCCCGGTGCGTCAACCCATCGCCCACAATGGTGCGCGAGCGGTGGTATTGGTTTATACTGGTGCTACTGCAGCTCATGCAATGTGTAATGGAACTCGCGCTACGATTGCCTAAAGTAAACAATCGTCCAGCCCCCGTTCACATGCCGTGAAGCATTCGTGATTGCGAAGAGTCTGCCTGCTGCGCTTCTGGTGCGTTTTTAAGCCCATCTTAACTGCCCATCTTAGCAGTGGTGTGCTGCAGACCAGTGTTCGGTGGCCCACGGTACTGGCTCGACCAACTAGAACGAACGAATCGATGAACGCAACACCCCACAAACACACACACAAAGTCTCCGAGGATGGAGGTTTACGATGTCCTCTGTACATTACCCCATCCTCTTCCGGTAGAACCAAACCGAAATCACCATCAACAAGGTGTGTGGAAAGCGGTCGGAGGTGGAAGGGTGGGAGAGGAGTTTGTACAAACAGAAACTCGGTTAACCCCCGGGTTAACCCGCCATCACCGAGAAGGAAAGCGTGTTTCCTGGCCCGCCCAGGGGCGAAAGTTAAATGATAAATCTTTCGGCCACAGGATCGATGGATGGACGGCAAGCAATCCATAGGTGGAAGAGCAGACATTGGCCCTCCCCCCTTCCCCCCATGTACAAATAAGCCTTTCCCCCTTGCTTGAGCGATTCCGAGTGCCGGTTTACATGCTCAAATTTCTGTCACCACGTCTGCCGCGCCCGTGCGCGCTGGGAGTGTGAGGAAGAAAGAGTTCTGAACTTGGGAATGTGGAAATGGATCATCATACGCGCCTGGATGGTATTGGGAGACGAAGCTTTAATGGCGATGAAACTTTCCTAATGCATCGCGGACGTACTGCCGCCAGTTGAAGTAAACAGCTCCCGTGCCTGGGAAGTGGCGAGAAGCTGCAATGCAACCGTCAGTTGCCGGAGCGTTGATATTTGATTTACAGTTTGATAGAAGATTTTGTTTTCCACACACTTTGAAAGGTGTGATCGTACGATTACCAGAGCGCCGCAGCACAACGTTCCAGCCACCAACGGGTACCATTTTGAACTGATCTTCGCCCTTTGTTTGGTTGGATTTTGGATGTTATGTTGGTTCTAAAACCACCACACCACAATTGACAACATACTTACTTTGGCTGCTTTTTCGCTTCGTTGTGATAGAATCTTCCGCATTCCACACCATTCTGATGGCAACGGTGACAACGACCGGTTAGCTAAACAAACTATAGATCAGTCTCGCTCATGTCAAACGGTCTGACCACCGCGTCGTCACTTCACAACGACTTCTTCCTTCTCACCGGTGTTCGAACCGTGCAGCCAATGAGCGCTACGGTGTGGCCTTTCCACTTTCCACCAGAATCGCCGCGGTCGCATCCGATCGCGGCGTGAAGCTCCTCCCGAAATGCGGAAGAAGCGTACGCCGATGGGCGGTAATGGATGGAGGCGGCTGGGAATTTACAACGCCGTGTAGAATGCCAAACATTACACAAGAACGGATTCCACCGGTGCAGTTTACAGGGCCAAGCCACTTGGACAAACACGTACCGCGTACCAAGGCGTAAGGTGTTGTGGTGGGGTCCAACAATGTGTGGATGACAAATATGAAGGGGTAGAGAAGACGGACGAAAAAATGTGGCCAACACTTGAGTAGCCGCCACGCTGTTGAGATAAGCAAATCAAGCTACTCGGGGAGGAAAAAAATGTCCACTCCACCTCTCACTCCCGCCGATTACCGATTCTTTTCTTCGAGCAAATACACGAAGTACGTGATCAGATGCTTTGGATTAAGTTGTAGCAATCCACCACAGCACTGCACACTTGAAGGCTAATATCGGACCACCATTGTCTCACGTAGCGCATCCCGATAATTACTGCTCCATTCTCTGGACGAAACGAACACGAAGTCCCATCCTAGCCCGGGAATTGGTTCGACCGGAATTGCCACTTGAACGAGACTGAGAGAGGGAGAGCGAGCGAGCTGCACATCAGTTGGACGATCCCTGCCGGCACGGGATCCGGGAAAGTGTCCGAAAGGGGTTTTGCGAAGCAGTGTCTGATCTTGGAGAAAACGTAAAATCCGCACGTCCCAGACGAAGATTGAGCTAACAATGGATGATTGCAAGTGGGAGACGCCTGGTCGGGGCGAAGAACATGCAAGCCTTCAAGCTGTAAAGCCCGGGACACGAAGGTGTCAAGCTTGACAGGCAAATTTGTGGTCCCATTTTGTGAGGCAACATGTCAACACAGATTACACTTCGAGCGATCTTCGTCATTGCCGTTCGACGTCGACGTGCAGGGTAAGACGGCCTGTACGATCGAAGGGTACTTCCCTTCCTATCAAGACATGCCCGTCCAGGCCAACCAGATGTTACACGATACGCGGAATGTAGACCAATCTTGGAAGAGTTATCTACATTGGGAGAACACCGGGCAGACATTCTCCAGCGTCCGTGGGCTGACGTGCCAGTGACATGGAAATTGTAGATGCTACACGCTAAGTGTCATTTGTTGAGCGATCGAGCGCTTGAAGCTTTCCGGTGTCCGGTGCATCAGGAGTGCCACCCAAAACCCCCATCGCAAGCAAGTGCGGGGCGCAGTAAACAACGGTTGAGGTTTGGGGAACGATCGCGGGCCCGAGATCGTGCTCGCCGTGTGCAATCACAGGCGTGCTAATTTAGCCATTAGGCTACTTTAAAAGGGGAACGTACACATGGAAATGCGGGGAGCATATAAAACCGAATTCATTTCCCGACCTGACAGTTTCTACAATCAATTGGCCACGGGAGGGATCGGATGAAGCTGACATTTATGGAGAGTACATCAATGCGCAGCGAGTACTTGTGACCGGTATACGAGTTGCTGGAAGGGTACATGATGCATGTGCTTGTTGTACAAATTTAGCTGCCATTAATTGTCGGCCGCTTTAGCACCTGTTGGACGTCGTAGTTCTGCCTTATCTGGATTAAAGCGGCGTATCGATGGTGACGCATCCCTCGCGTGTCTCGTTTTCCCCTATTTGGGATCACCAACGACACAAGCGTTACCCATTTCCATGTAAGCGCAGTAGGTGCAGTACATGCCGCCGGAATGCAGCCGCACATAATGCATCATGCCGATGTGTAGTAGAGTGTCACCGTGCCGGTGCATTAATTACCCGTGCCATCGGGAGCAAACACGCGGACACCACACACGTGGTGACTGGTTTGAAGTGACTTCAAACGCCCGCAAGACTTACCGTTGAACCGTTGGGCCCGCGTACCGAGCACGGACGAGAGCTTGGAGATGTTGTCTTTGGTGTTGCGCTCGAGCATCGTTTTGGCGTGCAGGGCGAGCTTGTGCTCGGTCATCTGCGTGCAGCAGGTACCGCCACCGGTTGGTACCTCGCAGTGCCGGAGGTTTAGATCTGGTAGAGGAAGAAAAAGAAGAAAACACCGTAATGCATTATTTAACAACATTCCTTAACAATTAACATAGATTATCTGTTGCCGTGCCGCGATAAAGACGAGCGCAGTAAGAACGGAAGCATTGTGTTTGCTTTTCACATGCATTTTTGTTGTTTTACTTTTTGTAAAAAAAGAAACACAAATGCCATCATCAACACGGCCACAAATCGCACACACCTCTCCATGCTGAATAGCGGCCTAGCATTCTTCAATGATGGTGCCGACTGCGGCGGCTGCTACAATTAATTTACATTATCAGTTTAATTGGTACCAGAGCAGCGGCAGGCGGATGCCAACAGGCTACAATGTGCTCTAAATACCCCCCCCCTCCCCCCCTCCAACATACCTAACGAATACCGCACATACACGACCGCATGGCAAACAGTTCGGATGGCGGAAAACGTCTGACCCAAAGCTTCCGCTCCAAAGGTACGCCCGCAGCAGGCAAATGTTTGAGGTGCTGCTGCCTCGCCGCCTTAGATTAGTCACCTTCTTGTGCAATCCCATTCTTAAGAGTGACAAAAACGGTTGTTCTTCCGCATCAAAAGGCAACTCTATTTGTTCCCGCATTGGGTCGTGTCCCCGCCACTGGGACTCCCAATGCTGCAGGGAAGGGAACATTGCTCGTTGTTCCGCCGGTGGATTACGTGGCCCCACTTTTTCACGCTGCATGTGTAATGGGACATCAGTAAGCAATGCGCTCTTTCTACCGCCGACAACTGGCAGCTACTTTCATTTCAATGTTTGGAGAGACACACTCCGGGGCCACGGAAGTGACTCAAAAGCGCAAGTGTTTGCTCGGTGTGGGGAAACTAAGCGGCAAAAGAAGCTAGTGCTTCCGCCGGACTGGGGGATTGCTATTGAAAAGGAAGACATAACTAAATAGTAATAAAGAACCTTTCTCAACCGACTTGTATCAAACGCGTGTTCTCGCGTGGTTAAACACATTATCTCATTGAAAATGCATCGACACATACTGGGGATCCCGAGCTCCTTCCGGGGGAAAGCCGCTGTAAGGAAATCGCAAAAAGAACACTGTGCCGACCGGTAATCGTCCACGAGCTTTCGACGCAAACGTTGACGGCACAAAACTGGGAAGGCATTGATGGGCTGCAGAGGCTGGCGTCTAATGTGTGTTTATGAGCTGACTAATGAACAGAATTCCCACACAAGAACGCTGAATCTTCGCTCGGCTCTTTGGATAGTACACACCACACGAGATGGCACGACGGAGAGACAGAGCGAAACCCTTCTTCCTCCCTTCCAAACCCATTAAAGCTTCTTTGCCGTGTATCGTAAAGATAACGGCTTCTTGAACGCTGTGGACATCTTGAAGTACGGCACACGCACCCCACAAAACCTTCTGCTTCCAGCAGCAGGACGAACCACTTTCGTCCCGTCGCCAACCGGCAAGACTACGGCGTTCTTCCAATTGTTCGTCTCATTAAGTGGTTATAATTACCGTGGTATTCCAGTACCACATACGTCGTCGTGGGGCACAGCCAGCTCGAATCGATTGGACAGGAGAAATGAAATGAACTCATCTCCCGAGTTCCCGCACCCGTTTGTCTCGTTCCGAGGCCTCTCCTGTAAAGCCGTGGCCATGGCGCACTGGATGCCTAATAAAGTCCGTGCCCATTAACACCTGGACGATGAGTGCCGGGGAGTATAAAACTGAGCCCGAAACACTATCTGCCCGCACGGCGCAGAAACCCAATGGAGCGGAGCAGCTAGCCCAGTAGGTGTGGAATGGATGGATGGAATTCGGTGAGAACCTGGTGGGATCCATCGCGCCAACCATTCCCAGCCGGGGTTTGAGTAGGGGTTTTTTATGATCGCTATGTAACGGACGGAAGAGATCGATCGATTAAGCTAAAAAAAGGGGTTTTCTAGGGAATGGTATCGAGACGACAAGGAGGAAGGATTGACTACCAGGGGCACGGAATTGGTCTTAGGAGATAGAGTCGTTAGACGATAGTGGTCTGTGCGCTTTTCGAGCAATAACTCCTGTATCGCTCTAATCCCACACAATACGAGCGACGGGTCATCGGTAAGCTTGTAAAATACCACTAAATCTTGGACGACCATCTAGAGAGCGCCGGTCTCACTCGCGAACGACAAAATGATGCACAGAAGTCTGCCACACAAATCTATCAAAATCCCTAATACACCCTTCAGAGGATTGTGCACCAGTTGGTTGATCCAAAATGAGCTTTTAATAATTCATGCCGGGGCGGGTGGTGCAAATCAAGCAAACCAAAGGCATTGTGGCTATAAAATATTCAAACCATCGCTGCAGGGAAAGTCTCAAGAGCGGGATGATCACATCCACAGCCGCGATCGCAACAGAGTGCTTCGGAAAACAGAATGCCGATCTCCACCGCACACCTGTCTTATGTTGCTCACGCACGCATGCCTCCTACTTCGCGCTCTTCTTACGATGTCCAAAAAAAAAACGAGGACGAAGAATTTGTTAACGCAACCTCAACATATGTTCCGATTTCGTGGTGCACTTCTGCCTTACACCGCACCAAGGCAGAAGGTTTTCTCTTTCTCAAGAGAATGATTATCATGATATTTAACTAACGCACGCCGAGAACTGCCCCCGAAGGCAGGCGATAGATTCCAACAACTCCCAACGGCGAGAATCTAAGAGAAAGCGAGGAAAGGAGTGGAATATAGCGGGATGAAAGTAATTTCCGGGAATTTAAATTAAACAAGAATAATGGTGAAATGGTTCCACGGTTTGCCCGGCCGCAGCGAACAGGAGTTTTCAGCGTGACTGTGTGTGTGTGTGTATGTATATTTTTTTGTTTGCTTCTCCTTTCCCACCATGAGAGGGCCATGCCAGACGTGGATGCGTTTTAAATAAACACTGGGCCTCCGGAATTCCGATATCTAGTTAGGTTGCTGCACATCGAAAAATTCATCACCACTCTTTTATAAATTAACCGCTAACCGATGTGGTTTTGAGGTGGAAAAGGTAAATGATGGTTTAATGTTGGGGACAGTGCTGAATGTAACTAACCACTGTGAGCCAATCAGCTTAAAAATGATAACAATGCAAGTATGACCTGAATCTATACAACATGCATTGCATCCATTGTAGCAAAAAGAAAAAACTTCTCCGAAATGTACATCAGTTTAGAATAAAACTCCACTGCAATAACTCGGAAAGATATCGCAACAAACGATAAACCTTTTCCGTACACTCGGCAATCTTCCCACCGGAGATCGAGTGACAGACGTTGCAGGCACTATTTTTGGACACGGAAGTGCAGTAATTTTGGGTCAATGAGCCAAAACCGCAAGTTGACACTTGCCCGAGCTCGGCGTTTGGATAGTGCCGACTAGTTTCCACCGCAGGAACATATTTTTAGCTCACGGTCGGGAAATGAGATGGTTCCATGTGTGTCCAGCATGCGCTACCTGTGCAGACGATGGCAAAAGTTTGCCCTTACTTATTCATACTTTAAGATATTGCTTGGGCCAACGTTTGCGGCATCGAAAATGGATAATCGATACCGATAACATAGTTTGTGCGATCAATCTAAATTTAAAGGTATGTTAGAACTGCCATATCATAGATCTAACGATTGCTCGTCTCAGCTGCAGGTCGCCCTCCTGTCGTTCCCTTCGATGGTGGTCTGTGAATTCATTCCATCGCTTTTTTTTTCTTCTAACATTACTAACATCCAACAGATGACGACATGCGCTTCTCAACTGTGTGCTACAGTGTGCCTGTTCCTCGACTCAATGAACGAGAAGTGTATTGGGATGAGCTCTATCGATTAGTGAGGAATCTTTTTGTAAATTATCTTCATCTATACGCCGGCGCTGGATGCAGTAGTACATGAGGTGTACGTTTTCCCTGCCCAACGAAATTACTGCACATTCTCGGTTCTCAACCAGGTTCCCGGCCAGCCCGGGGGTTGTTGGTGGGCACAGTTGCTCCCTTCGGTGGGAAATTTGAATGTGGCAGGCATATGTGTGGACCGGCGGGAAGCGGCAGAGACAGAGAGTTCACGAACGGAAAGGAACGACCGCTCTGGCTATGCTGCCAGACTTCAATCAATTGCTCTCGGTGTACGATCATGCTGCGTCCATTGCTTCGCGTATATGCGCGTACGTTTGCCCAGATGTTTCCGCCTGCTGGGTGAAGTGGCGAGGGGAAAGTTTTTGGCCGCAGTAAGATAGGAAAGATGGTCCGAAAATTACATGTGCTTTTCCCTTCCCGCCCGCTACTCTTCGGCTCGTTGCGCAGAGAAGCAATCATTGGCCCCGATTAATTCCCGCACTGATCGGCGATTGATCGACGGATGCAGGAAACGGTGTGTTGCTTTTGACCGAAAACTCGCGTTTGTCGGCATTCGCAAAAGCGCGCGCACACACACACACACAAACACACTGACGCAGTATATTACATGTGTACAGTGTAAGGCAAATTGGAGGAAGTTTTATAGCTCGGTGTGGAGAGTGTTTTTCTTCATACTCATTCCTGTTCAAGATAGAAGTTGCAGTTCTAAATTCTTCTTTTCTCAAATTTGTGCATCTCGACGTTTAAATACAATGGTCTTTTCCTGGCATACGCCATCAAACACAAGCTACAAGTTTGTTAAGACAACAGACACGCCATTTCGCACCTCGAATAATGTCGATTTTACGCCCATAGCCACACGCAACAGACTCACTGAGCAATTAGTCGGGCGTGAAAAACAATTTTTAGGCAAAAAAGAAACACACACACACACACAATCCACACAACCATCCAAAAAAGGGGAAAACTGTTCCGGTGTCTTTGGGCAGCGTGAAAATGTAAAGTGCGCAACGCATCATTGAGAATTTCGTTCCGGTCTCCAGCCCGATCGTTCTCGATCGCTGGCTGGCGAGCCGCACAGGGGAAGTATGGAGTGCGAGAGAAACTGGACAACACAATCTCGCCTTCTCGCCGTTTTCCCTTGTTTTCCTTTTTCCCATCCGTACGGTTCGGACAGTGTCAAAGGTCTAAAGATGGGTCAATCTTCGGGCCGTCAGGGTGAAGCTATTCTCGCAACCTTTGACAGCAAAACAAGGACGGCGCAGGAAACCCCCTACTTTGCGGCCCTTTTTACTGGCGGGTGGATTCGCTTCGTTTTGTTTCGAGGGAAGTGTGTTCGTATGTTTCTATGTATTTACATGTCATTATGACACCTCTGATAAGCAATTATCCTCCTGCACTGAGACGAAGATACGCACCCGAGGCGGACAGCATCCGGCCTGATTTGCACTTTTTGCCTGCATCGCGACCAGCTGACCGCCACACGGCACGATAAAAAAGGTAATAATTAGCGATCGTTTCGGTTGACCTTTGAGAGATAATAATTAAGATTTGCTGCGTTGGAAAGAAGCGAGGAGTTCGGAAGGTGAGACAAAAGGAAGGAAAGTGAAAAAGCGATTTCGTTGAAATTCCTGTGCAGCCGAAAAGGTGTCAATTTTCCACACCTAAGGTGTTGCTCGCACACACACACACACACACACAAACACACATAAGACGATCATAATTGACATGCCACAGTCGGTGAGGGGCGGCAAAGCATGAAAGCCCTACGCACCGGTAAGAATCGGAAGTCATTCTAGCCTCATCATCAATGCGGAATTAGTGGTGCGGGTGGTCTCGCTGAAAGGCTAAGCAAACTGGGCGACAGCATAAAAGGCACACAGCCACACACACGGACCGGGCTTTCTGTAGGTGTCTGAGCAGATGAGGGAAAACCTCCCTTAAAAATCGATGACGACGGGATGGTGGAATTTCGGTGCGCACCACACCACAAGACGATTTGGAATCCAAGCACGGCATTGAAATGTTTAGGGAAAATCGGTGCCTTTTTTCTAGGTGAGACGGACGGAGGGCATGGCTCCGACCTAAGGGGCCCCTATCGTCGCTGGTGAGGCGCGCGTCCCGTTCGCTTACGTGCACAAAGAGCGTAGAGAGAAAGGAGCGACGGTGCGCAGCCGAAGAGAAAGAAGCCGAGAGGGACGACAGGAACGAATCGTACACAATGGGAAATAATAATAAAACTGGCTACAAATCTTAATTGGACACGCTCGGTGTGCGGTTTTGGGAGGGAGGTAGCCGACTAGATTTCCCTTTGGCCGGACCCAGCCCAATGTGCCCAATAGCCATTCCTACGGCACACACAGCCACACACACACACACACACACACACACACGGACACGGAGCAACCTGGTGTGGGTTAACGCTTTTGGGCTACGGTTTCGAGTCTCGCCCAGTGCGACCCGCATCGAAAGAGCGTTACTCATTTACAATTGATTGTTAAATTTAGAGGAAAAACTGCGTTTAGAGTGCAATTACTGTTTGCCACCTTTGGTGTTTCAATTTTTTGGCGTTCCACCTCCATTTGAGAGCGGAGAGTGGGCATGAAACACGAGTCCGGACGACACGAAGCAAACAGACGAATCGGGTTGTTTTGTGTCATCAAAAGTTAGCTAATGTTTTAATGTTGCCAAAAAAAAAAATAAAATAAAAGAGAACATGTGTTGAAATCAAGAAATCAGCATGACCTTATGTGGACAAATTACTTTCATAAGCGAAAAATACAACCCCGCTCCGTGCCACAATCTCGCTCCGCTTTGCTGTATCTAATTATGACATAATGGTAACGAAATTCAAACGCTCGACAGGAACCCCCAACGGTGAGCGAAAAATTGAGAGCAAAAATCTTGCACACCCTTATTTCCGCCTTTCGAAAACGATTACACAGCTTCTAACAGCTTCCGCAAACACTTCACAAGCAATCGGCTTTTGAAGGATGGCGGAGTTGAGCGTTTCTTGCTGTACGACAAAGGCAACGTTGTCCTGCGGGCAATTGGATGGCAGCCGGGTGGGGGAAACGAAATATCTACCAAAATAAAAAAAAAAATGGACGTGTTGACCACTTGAAGCACTTGAAGCGCTCTGGCGACAAGGGTGACGGCCGCATTCGGTCCCCTATTTGCCTTTCTGTTTGATAACACCATCCTTACGATTCGAACATAACCTTCTGCTTTCCCTTCGTGCGTAGTGCGTCACATGTTGCATGAGTGTTGCCCACTTCTCGCCTGACGCCAAGTGTGCCTCGCGAGCGTTCCCCCTCCCCCTCTGCACCCTCTGGAAAGGTTGGCAAAAAGTTGTTGAACTCGTAGTTGATTTTGGACCGTAGAAAAAGCTTCCCCCCGGGGAGAATTTCGTGTCCAGAGGGGTCTTTGCAGTTTTTTTTTACAACGACCAGATTTTTCACGGGACCGCTTGATGTGGGCCGCGTGACGTCAGAGCAAGGGCAATCTGTCTTTACGCGTAGAAGATGGAGCAAGGAGAAAGGGGTTTCGGTTGATTTGTTCGGGGTTTTCCTTCCAGGCCTGCCCGCAAACGGCCATAATTCTCACATCTTTGTTTCCGTGTTTTGCTTCGCGCGTCTTGTTTTCTCCTTCTAATGAAGATATTAGGCACAGCACTGCGCATTGCCTTGGCTGGCGGGAACCATCGGAAGAAGGAAACGGTGATGGGTGGGCGAAGGTGTAAAATTGGGAAAAAGGCACTCTCCAAAGCCGGGGTCAGCCAATAAGCGTACGTAATGAGCGTGCACCACCACAAACAACAACGGATTTTTAGGTTGCCGGACTGTGCGTTGGAGATTGAAAATTTTGATCCGCTGTAAAGGGGCAACAGGGAATAATCTTCCAACGCCCTGGGCACTGACAAGAAATTGGAAGAAATCCGGGGAGGAGCGGACGATAAACGGGTGGGGTTTTATCCCACCAAAATTCCCACCAAAGAGGGGAAAATAAAGGAAACGGGCAAAGAGACGCTCGGGCTCAGAGGAAAGCTCATCCAGCGGCCCTGCTCCGATCGAATTAATGCTAGAAAAAATATGCAACTCATAATCGCTCCAACGAGTGCGTTTAAGTATGGACGGATCTTAGGTACTGGGGCGCACCATAAACGTGGGTCGAAGGATACAGCGGAGGGGATGGGGGGGGGGGGGGGGGGAGGTAGGTCAGCTCATAAGCATGTCATAAGCAAAAGAAACGAAACGATCGCACATTCCGTCCGTTTTTCCTCTTCGCGCATCATAATAAAGATAGCAGACGGGTAAGGGAGTGTTTTTCTTTTCTCACCGCACAACCGATCGCCTGGCAGTTCGCTGCTGCCGCAACAACAAAAGCCGCAACAGCCCTCTCTCTACTGTACCGGGGCGAGGGTCCGTAGTGGAGTTTGTTTTATTAAGGTAGCCAAGTACCGAAGAACACGAGGCAACCGCAACACTAATAAAACAATAAAAATGTAAGTACACGGGGGTTAGACGATTGGCTGCGCGAGTGACTGCGCCCGACTCGCGGTGGGACCAAAAGGCTGTGAAATAAGCACCAAAGCGTCAAACATCCTTTCACGGTTTGATGCATCCGTTCGGGTTTCTTTATCGAAACGTTTTTCGCCGCACAGAAAAGTGAACTCTCTCTCACTGAGTTTGTGTGCTGAGGCCCTGCTCTAGAATCTGTCGTATGCGACAAACGACAGCGACATGTTCTACGAGTGCGCTCTAGGGTTTGTAGGCCAACTTTATTTATTTACACGGCTTCTAGCATCAACGAAAGAACTTTGGTTCGGTGGTCTCGACTTAGGCCTGTCATGGCACGATATAAATCTACTATGGGTACACTAAATCAAAGATAAAAGCCAAAAGCATATGAGTACTTTGGTATGCCTTGAACCCCTAGAAGGATTATTGTGTCGCCCATGAAGAATAAGGAATTTCTTGACAATTAAGGTGGCATTCTGGCAGCCATCGAACAATATAATATAAGACTTCAACAAACTATTAGAATTACATAAAGATCAACTGTCAGATATCCTCAAACAAGCAAGAACGACAGCATCTCAATTTCTACTTGATTGGAAAAAAAAACTTTTAAGTTTTATGCTTTTGAGTTCTAAACCCAAGACAATGCTTTTTCGATTTAAAATTTGACATTTTTTATTGGGCATGAGCAGCTTCAAACAGAACCATAGCGTTTGCTCCTGTCTTTAGTCGCGGATTCTAGAGCAGGAGCTCATTGCTACATTACTGCCGGAACAGACTGACATTAGGAACAGGACAGTAAGCATTCTACGCGGACCTTGTCCGGCGAAAGGTGTGGGCCTTTGGGTCTCCTTTTTTTTGTTTAATGGCTGCTTTTTCAAGGACCCCTCCATGTCAGCGAACGTTTTGACCCTTTAATGCGCAGCTGTTATTCGCTCAATTTAATTCCGATAGGTGGTTGTGGTCGTGTGTGAGAGTACGGCAGGGTTCGGTTTGGTTGGTGGTTTTTTCTTCGCCCTCTGCAGACCGCACTGGAAGGAAGTTTCGTTGCGTTATTCCCAATTCTCCCTTGGTTCATAAATTCGTGCCATTGTGCGCTACACCTACCTCTCTCCTACTGTCTGTCTCTCTCTTCCTTGCCTTTCTAGAATTTCTCTCTCACACTCCCACCTACCTTCTGGAACGCGGTGTATGCGGTGGTATGCGTTTATTCATCTTTCTCTCGATTGAGTCTCGCGAGTGTAGCATCTTATCGTTTGCCCTGCTGCCTCGAGTAGGCTGATCCCAGCACCAGCTCATGCTATAAAATTTTTCTTAACCGTTTTTTTTTCCTGTATGTTTTCTCGGCTCTTTGTCCGTACGTCTTGTTTCCTCCATTGGCCATTCGGTCCCGTTGCTCGATGCGTTACAGCCTGCCGTTGGTGGTTGGTGCTGCTGCTACGCGATCGTTCGCACACCCAACGATCCATAAAAAGCCCAATTCATTTCGATCCGCCCGTTCCTTTCCTCCCATACACCACCCGCATCCCCACCCTCCCACTCGGCTGCGCGCATACCAAACAATCGTCTTGCCTCCTCCTTCTAGATGGTGCGCTTTTGCCCAATCCAAAGTGCCTAATAATGCGTTGATTATTATAACCTCCGATTGGGCGAAAACCCAACCGAACCCGGTTTCGACATGTCTATATGTATTCCGCGGTGCGGTGAAGGCGGCGAGCAAATATGGAGTGGGAACAGGGAAGCGACGAGCATCGAACCACAGGATAAACAATGCAACGCGGGTCTAGTGGCGTAGTGGGGTGCGGGCGGGGTGAATTTGCGTTTTTTGAGAGATCATAACTGA
The DNA here is from genome assembly GCA_000349105.1 of Anopheles epiroticus. Taxonomy (NCBI): domain Eukaryota; kingdom Metazoa; phylum Arthropoda; class Insecta; order Diptera; family Culicidae; genus Anopheles; species Anopheles epiroticus. The sequence goes on from KB671724.1 coordinate 45,270, forward strand.
CGGCAGAACGGCACAGACGGGAGAAGGAAAGGGTTCGATGCGTAGTTTTTGTTTCGGATTGTTAAGTGATTTCAAATAAAGCGATAAATCACCGACAAGACAAAGATCTATAGAAAAAAACAACCACCGCACTGCGATAAAAGCGGTTAAACAGTATGAGAATCATATTAAGAAATCGTAAATACAACGTTGGTGGGAGAATGACAGAATGCAAATGTTGAGTATTACCGTACCGCAAGGATGAAGTTAACAACCTTCGCCAAGAATTAATAATACTCACTTCATCCTCGCTCTTCACCACCCCTCCGCTCCCGCGTCCTTTTTATTGATGTCCATCCGTAAATGAAGCACAACTACCTGCGCGAAACAGGTTCAAACTTGCGCAGAAACAGACCAAGCATTTTCGAAACTGATCGTGTCCGCCCCGGCCGTTTCCACACTAATCGCGCGCAACGGTTTGATCTTGCGCGCAGTGGTTTGATACCCCCTCCCCGGAGCAGGGCTCCAGCAGAAGCAAACGGACTCGCGAATCAAGTCGAAACGCGCAACACGAACCGCACACAAGAATGTCCAGCCAGGGACTATCTGCGGACGGACGGCAGGAGCGAAGGGGTTACGAAGAGACCATGGGAAATAAAAATTCTTTCATCATCCTTTTCGATCGTCCATCCTTCTGCTCTAAAATGGCAGGGGAGGTTGGGGGGCTGGGGAGGGTGGAGTGGGCTGGACAGCTTGGTGGTGAACTGACCCCATCGAGAACAAAACGATAAACGAACGATTCATCGACGGGTAGGGCTCGCTCCAAAGCGGCGAGCGATCGCGGGAATCGATCTGGCGCGATCGGTGAGGCGAGGGGCACCAGCACCACCCAACCCTGGCCGATGATCGCCCGTGCCCGTGTGTATGGGTGTGGAATGTTACTGAGCGTAGGGAAAGCAGAGGTGAGGCCTCTAGATCCGGATTTTCTCTCCGTTCATTCTTGAGGCCCATTTTCCGAAACCATCGCACCCGTCCGCTGCTTGGGGGTGCTCTTATTCGTGGAGCTGGCGAGGTTACTGTTTAGGCTGGAGCATGATCCTCCCAACAGGCTGTCGTCTTCACATCCCTTTGCGTTGTTTTCTTGCTCTTTGTTTTGCTTTTCAATTTTGGTGCTCGACGAACACATATTCATTCATTATTTTCTCCACAATCTGGAGGGCGCCTACCATTTGATTTTGTGCGTGATTCACCGCACGCTCGGTGCATGAGTGTATGGTGCAGCGGAAGTGTTGATTAATAAATAAAAAAACGTGTACTTGAAAAGCGCTTGCAAAAGATGCATTATTTTGTGAAAAAGTTGTTTCTATCAGTGTTTTGTTTTTGGAGCGAAGCAAAACTTAAATAAGATGACTCACTACAAACGAGATAGGGCAGCAATCTGAAAGACATCTGCCAGGAAAACAAAGAATGATGACTCTTGTGTTTATTATGGCAGCGAGTATCGTGCGATCGTTACTTCACCTTTCTTCCCTTGTCGCCAAATTACTCCCCAAAAAAAAAAGGCACAAAAAAACCATCACCACCCCCGGACCACCACCACCACCGCAGCAACACACACACCTCTCTCAACCAGAGCGCAACCCATATCAAATGAATCCCCAATTTGAATAAAACGACCGCAGACATAATTGCACCACTTAATACAGGAGGCCATCACTCAATCAATGTGCAAATATTTGTGGATTCTTGTGGAATCCAAAATTTAATTTGCAATCCTTTCATCCCTCCCGCCCCCCGTTCACGTTTGCACCCTTCCTGTGTTTTATTATGGCGGCAGTTTTCTTTCCACCCCAGTCCGGGTGGTGTCGAGGGGTGACCACGAATGCCGGCACACAGCGAGAATTAACACTAATGCGAAAAAACAGAGTAGAGAGCGAGAAGGCTGTTGATTGAGGCCGCAAAAAGCCGGTGCCCCGTGTGTCGCGGGCTGTCTGGCAGCGCAGCAGAAAGAAAATGGATTACCTTTAGTTCTGCTTTTTTTTTTGGTCAGTAATATTCTCGATTCCGATTCGCCTGTTTGGAGGTCTCCGTTAAGGGGAGAGGCAGCGTTGGATCGGAATTTGCATTTTGCTTTGCGCTCCCACCGTTCCTTCTGGTGGACAGAGATCGACGATCAACGGTCATTATGATCACGTTGCAACGTGTTTGTATAGCGATACCGGCCGAAATCTATGAGAAGGTGGTCCGAAAATCAAACAAAGCGAAATGGCATCTCTTCTTATCTATAAAGTTTATCTGAGTACGTAAAGCGACTGTAAAAGGGGGGGGGGGTCTACATGCTAAATGATGCTAACCTTAATGTTAATGCTAGAAATCGGAGCAGGGCTTTGCGACCTTTTAAGTAAATAGCTTTTACTAAACCGTACCCAAAATCCACCAAATATCAGCATTTTAACACAATTTACACCCTTCCGCACAACATGTGTCAAGCGCCGTTGGCATGAGATTAAGGGCTCCAGCGATGTCTTGCGGAACAAGAGTTCAATCGTGCACGTTGATCAAAGGTTTCAGGAACGGAAGGCAAACAGCCAAAGGAATGACCGGACGGTTGGATCTTTTCGACCTGCCACATTTAACCTCCGCTGTGTGGTTGCGCTTTGCGAAAGTAATTTCCCTTTTTCACGAGAAAAGAGAGAGAGAGAGAGAGAATTAAGTAAAAGAAGAAAACACGACAGCCACAAAACGAACGTGCGGCTTTCGCGCAAGCAATTGCGGCGGTTGGCCCCTGCGCGCACTCACCTCGAAAGATAAATCATTCCCCGGCTCATGTTAGGCGGCGACAATCAAAGCCAACATATTCCTCCCCCCCCCTTCCCTTCGCTCTCCCCAACCCGCTCCCTTTCCTGCCGGTAGTGCTTTAAAATCAACTTAAATCGCTAGAGGATCGCGAAACGGCGTCCGCTCGGTGCGGGCCAGCCAACCAACCATCGTTTCGCTTCCGTTACAGTGCCGTCTGCAGTTTGAAGTTTGTGGCAAAGTATTGCAATTGCAGCTACTAAATTCTGATTTAAATTATCTAACTCTCTGTCTTTCTTTCTATTTTTTTTTCGCTCCCGTCTCTCTTTCTATAGAAGGGAACATTTTATTTCTTAAAAAATGCACGTACTACATAGCACTACATAAATCGAACACTTGAGCAACATTTTTGGTCGCTACTGTACCGCGTTCAAGAGCCACTCCGCACCGGTCCCGGCTCCGGGGTGAAAGAAAGGTGAAAATTCCGACTCCCCAAAAAAAAAAAAAATCGACGAAACCCGTTTGCTTGAACGCACTTCTCTCCCTCCCGGTTATCTCATCATCATGATAGACTTTTTGATGCTTCCTCCTTTGTTCGATCATGCGCTCGGCTTTTTCCCTTTTTCGTGCATACAGAAGAGGCCCCCTCTCTCTCTTCCCCCTCTCCCGTACCCTGTAAAGTGGTCCGCTTGTTGATCATCATGACGCTCTTTCTCTGGCTGACCACCGGTGAAGCGAGCCCGATCAAAATTGTTTCGTGAGTGCGCCTGGCAGCAGCTTTTCCGTATTGCTACGCTGCGCACCGCTTGTACTGAATTCCGAAAATGTTTTTAGAGCACGTTGTTGTGTGCGCGTGTCGGCTGGGCAGTGGTAAAAGAGTTATAAATTGTACCAGTTTTAAAGCCATACCCGAAACATTGCGTCGATTAAATGAGATTTGATTTCATATATCGATTGGAGACTTGCTTTCGCGCTTATCTTAAGCCCACTGTTTATTAGCATCATTTAAATGCGACGAACAGAACAAAAAAGCAAAGTGATGCGACTGGAGACAGCTATGGTTTCCACCAAACGCATCGAACACTGCACACTAATAAGGTCGGAAAAATTATTAATACTGCACTTAAGCAACCAAGCTCTCGAGCTCACGTTTTAACGCTACCCTAAAACCGCTGGAGACCTGCGCCCAACACTTTGCCCGCCCTATGCCCGACTCATTAAGATAAGAACGATCGCTCAAGAATGCTGTTCCCAACGGACACACCGGTATCTGGGTGAACCATCGTCGGAACGGTGGGGAAAAAGGTAAAATGTGTCACGAAACTGGGTGATAATTTTGTTGGCGCCAGCTGGGGATCGTTAAGGCACCCGGCAGCAACGCTCCTCTCGCACGCAGTTTATAGCTCCTCTTCCAATTCTTTTCCCATTTTCTGTCTCCGGAACCATTACTGACCTTCTGGCACCTGCCCCGTGTACGTCCGTAACCACTGTGTTCTTAATGCTTGAAGGTGTCAGAAGGTGCCACCTGTCACCGGTGGGTGGCCGGTGGGATTGGTCAGTCCCAAGCCGTAGGAATGCTTGCTTGCATGATGCATCTTCCGGGCATTGCTTGGATGCCGTTTTTGGGAGACATTATGGGGAGGAAAAAGGCAACACTTTAACAAAACATCTTTGTCCCTAGACGTCGGAGTATCCCTGGAGTTGCTAAACCGGCATGCAGTTTGGTTCACACCGGACAAAGGGGCAACCCGCAACAACGTGCCTGATCCGGAGGCACACAGGGGTTACGCGTTTCTTTGCCTAATCTCTAAATAATGAGTCCACTTTGGGTGATTTAGGAGTGTGCGGGCGCCGCAACAATACGGTGAAGGTATGCGCCTTCGATCTTTGAAAACCATTTCTCCAACACTATCCCCCCTTTCCCATCCCCCTTACCCTCTTCTGCTTAGGTCCTGCTCGGGAGTCTTTACCGATCTACCAGTCAAATAAATCATGTTTCCCCGGCTACTCCTGCTGCGATTTCCTCCCTGTTTTCCACCAAACACATGGTGCCTTTTCTCGCACCGTATCATCTCCTTCACCTCTTCTTTTTTTTGTGGAGTGTATCTCTTCCCACAAAGAAAAGAAACAAAACAGAGAACCATTGATCCTCCGTGCGAAGAATGCATCCCACCAAAAAGGTTCTGGGCCTGCTAAACCCCGCGGTTTCTGTTCCCCATGTTCCCTGCGCCCAAACACATCTTCCTTCGGTTTCTTGTTGTACCGGCGGGGATTCTCAATCTCCAGGACTGCGACCGTCACGCACTAAGGGACACACATACACACACAAACGCGAGGAAGAGAACGGGTCACATGCGACGTGCTGTTGCTGCTGGCCCGAAGTGTGTGGTCACGGAATTCCTTTTCCTTCTAAACTTTCGACCGGCCGCCGTTCCGCACGCAGCGCGCGCATTTCTGCGCCGTGTAGGAAAGAATGTTAAGCCCCACATCAACCCTCGTTTAGGAAGGGAGGATGTGGGGCATCCCTTTCCCCAGGCATCAACCACAACAATTCTCCCGGCTGAAAGACCGTCGAAAACGACAGTGATTAATATTTATCGAGATTACGGTTGGAGTCTGTAGCTTAGCTCACACAGGACCGTCTGTGTGTTTGTGTGTGTTTGTGTGTGGCGTGTGGAGAAGAAGCGTGTTAATCTAGATTAAAGCTTGATAGAAATAAAGCCTTCAAAGTGTAAGGTCTCTCCCAGTGTGTCCGTGTGTGACTTAACACAGTCACAAAAGGGGACAAATGGGAAGGAGCTAATGTGGTCGAAACCGGCCGACTTAATGATTTCATTTCCAAGCATCAGTTGCAGATTTACAATGATTTTGTCTCATTAACAGTGGGATCGTACACCGGACGACCCCGGGAAACGACCACACCGTACCCCCGACAGTCGGAACTAGTCCAGATGGAGCGATACGGTGTGGCGCGACCGAGTGTGTGGGAGAATAGCCGTGGATAACATAACTTGTGGATTTCGTCACCACCTACTCGGCAAGCAACAGGGTGTAATCGGTCGATCTAAGCCGTTGTTAAAGCGGTGCAGCCACCGATCAATCAAGCCACCCCCGGAGACGGGGACGGCGGTGGATAGAGCAGTTTGATCGATAAGGACCGCTTCGGCAACATTTTCAACTAAGCCAGATTCTTTTAATATGGTGTTTGATAAATGGGAAACAAGATTTTTTGTATTTGGAAAGAATTTTCAACATACAAATCTTTTAAAACCCAGAGTAAGGAAAACATGACATTTCGATATTCCATACGATACTTTAATAACTAACCAGGCAAGGAAACAGCTGCGTTCTGCACAATTCGCGCATATTGTGTTTGCGTAAAGCCCAAACCAAAGCATAATCTCCGATAAAACCTAATCGATAAAAATCGATTTTCCGCGGCTGACGAAGGAAAGCAAACGAGCGGACCAAATCTGTCAACAGATTTCGGCGACAATTTGTACCATTTCCTTTCTCACTTCCGGCTTGAAGGTCTGCTGCTACCTTCACCCCTAACGGGCTGCCCTACCCGGACGAGCAAAGGCATGTGGCTTGGGTGAAAATAACAACCATCAGGAACGAAACTGTTCCTCTCGGTCTCTCGGCTGTTTGGCTTTGAAGTGTAGCACGGTTCGAGTACTTGACGGTGCTGGTCGCGCCGGACGGAAGAAGGGCAAATCCGGATCGAACATCCTGGGTTTCGACACACACACACACACACATTTGACACTTACTTCCGGCCGTTGTCGGGCTGGCGATTGCTCGTATTTGTTTGATTTTGTTTCACGGAGACACATAAACAAAACGGGAGCAGGAGCAGCAGCAGCACCAAGCGAACTTTGTTCTCGATTGACGTGCGCCCAATCGACCGACATTTCTGTGTCCACCGTGTCGGCAGTCGGCACACGAAAAGTGACACACAGGAAGAAACACCGGCGGCGGATGTCTGTATTCCGGTGTAGCACCACTTCACAACAGTCCTTTCCCTGGTCGTACACTACTCAAGATGTTCTGTTTGGAGCGGAGAAGACAAATGGACGTCATAAACCTGGACGATTAAAGTCAGCAGATTGCTTTATAATTATTTTGCTCCATAATAGAGCAATGTGTCACACAACTATGATCACACCGTCCAGATATGATCGGACGGGAGTACGGGTAGGATAAAATTCTAATAGAGGAATTATCATTCCAATCGCGAACATGAGAACACCTCTCAACGAGCGGTGCGCGAACACAACCGGTGATCGTACAGCAGATGTGCTCGAAAGATAGCCCCAACGGTGAACCGATTCTGGGATTCCATCATTTTGTGGTCATTGGGTAAACATATTTGTTAAAAGTTCCTTTATTGTTGGCATTATGTTATGAGCGCTCTCTCGTTTTTTTTTCTTTCTTGTCTTCCTGCTTCTGTCCTAGCTATAGGTACTGCTGGAAGCGCGTGTTTGGTGCGCTGCTCCCGCAAAGAACGAAACACCCGATACGTTTTGCATAATTTTATAATTTAATAAACTTAACGAAACATCAAACGGCAAATGAACAGCACAAACGGTCTGGCGCAAGCAAGCCAGAATCAAACATGGAGAAACAGAAAGACAGAAACTGTAGCTGGGAAAACCAGCGCACGATCCGGCGATCGGACAAAAGTGGTCACACACTTGGGCAGTTCGAAAAAGGAACCCTCCTCCCTCCCAACTGGCATTAAACTGGCTGGAAGTCACAATCGTATTTAGATTTTTAGCATTTTATCTCTCCTGCCCCATCAGCTGCTATCTTAATTAGGATAGATTTTTACATTTTCTTCAGCAGTTCTTCGCTGACTGATGTCGCCAAGACCGCACACCGTCGACTTTCCCATCCCGTCCCACCCCGAAAAGGCAAGATCGGTCAACACAATCTCTGCGCGGTGGTGGCATGTGCTTTCGGAACCATCTTTTGTGTAAATCACACCGGCTCTCTAGCGAGTCCGATATTCTTTCTTTTTTTCGCATTTTGTACAATGACATTAATCGTCCGTATTTGGGCACACTCGGTTGGCGGTTCAGAATTTGCAATTCCTAGCAACAGGTTTGAGGCAAGAAGTAAAGGATGCCTTCGATAAGCTTCCCAGCCGGCAACGCCAATGGTTTTTGGATGCACCACAACACACACACACGTACGCGTTCTTCCTGGTGACAGCGAAAGGCAACGCTCGAGAAGGGAGAATATATTTGATAATTGGACAAATTGTGCCGAACCATTTTTTTTACTACAGCAAAAATCCAATTTCACATTCCCCATCTAAAAAACGATGCTCATCAGCATGCGATTAATTTGCATAGGGTGGATTTTGTTCTTTCCCTTGCCTTGTTGGTTCTTAGTCACCCCTTTCGTTATGATAGGTCAACCACCCGGATGGTATTTAATTTAGATTTTTTTGTTTGTCATACTGCTTTGTGTTTCGTTCTAATCGTTCGCTGCAGATGCCGCCTTTTTTTGTCTCCGCAAGGAATGTGATCTTTACGAATATGGTAAGGTTGTACATTTGTATATCATTATCGTCATTAGCAGCGTTAACCTGTTCCTGCACTTACTCGCTTCGTACGCTTCTTGAAGTAAGGAATAAAGGAGACGATAAATTTAATGAATACTTGACAGATTTTTTACAAGGTCTGTTCCAGAAACAAGGTTTTTTGGAACTTAAAAGAAATGCAAAACTGTTGTTCTTTTAATAAAATAATGAAAAAATTGTAGAATTATATATTTCTTCTTAAATGTACTCATTATTTATCCACCATAATCTGTTCAATTTCGCATCAATTTTTTTTTAAATAATGAAGTCTTTAAGGCATCATCACCATCAAACAAAAACATTCACACTGCATCAGCCGCACGTGCCTGCAAACCTGTATATAATCTCTTTATTATAAAAGCAAGGATTTACGACATTTTACACACAAAAACGAATCAATATCAATATCTGCTCGTAACAATCGAAACCAAACGAGCCGGTGTAGTGTACCATCTGGTCGTTATAGTGTGTGCAGCCTAGCCCGCTATTTGTGCGAAATGCGCTAAGGTGAATCGATAAAAATATTATTGCCATCATAAAACGATATCACCCGCCACGCAGTTTCCGGTTCTCCGAGATCCCAGTTTTTCCCCGCACCTCCCCCCAGTGAGCGCGTCCCGTTCCCCCGACAATGTTGCCGACCCGATGCAAAACTTGCACCAGCAGAGCAACGGCGATGTTGTAAAATGGGGTATAAATGGAAAGAAAATGGAAGGAATGCAGTTTTTGGCTTCGATGCAACCACCATCACCACGGTGGTTCATTGACCTACGGAACGGCAAAAACGGGGCAGCATAATTAAAATCGAAGCGTTGATTTAACCAAACTGAAGAGAGACGAGGCCCCACCATGTGTAAAGGCGGTGAACGGATTTCTTACCTCTTTTTAAAAAAGGGCCCTACTCTTTCCTCTTTCACCGCTTATCGCAACCACGCTTGCGGGACGTTTATCAAGATCTCGTGGGACTGCGTTGGACGAAAAAAAAAACACAGTCGGTGGGACAAGTTCTTGAAATATGTACATACCTTGCAAAGATCTCCCGCATCCGCATATTCCGACCGTTACCAGCGCTTAACGAACGAGCGAAGGTTTGCGATAAATAATAATACCAAAATGGAGATAAAAACAACATTTAAAATATGAGCACGATAAAATGGAGAAATTTAACGCGACCGATTCCAGCACACTGCCGGCTAATTGAGTGACCCAGTAATCGGTGCTGGGTGTAGTCCTCTTTGCTTGCCAACCGTTCGTCGTCCGGTTCCGCCGTTCGCCTTGAGGAAAAGCAACCAAAAAAGCGAGTTGCAGCGCGCACGCGGGACCATTCTTTAATTGAATCTGACGCAAACCAGCAAACCATTGGAGTGGATTAATTTTTGCGAGATTTAGCCAACTGCCTTGCTTCGTACAATTTAATGACTGCTAACTTTCGGAGATTGACTGTACGCGTACTGTCTGCCTGCTGCACTGATGCAATGTGTACACGCTTTTTACCATACCACGAAACATAATTTATCCAGCAGAAACAAACAAACGAAAACGGGGAGGAAAAATCCCAGTCAAAAGGAACCTTTCACTAGTACCAACTCAAAAACGGCACTCGGCACTGCAATGCTGCCGGCGAATACCGGGCACATTTCCCACATAATTCCTCATTTTCGTTTCGCAAGGAACTGCTGGAGGTGGATGGAAGGGACAAGCAGTCCACGTTTGCGTTCCTTTCGTGCACCACCCACCCTCACCACAGTTCGGTGGCCACTGTGCGCTTCGCGACGGAACGGCAACGGAATGCATTTCTTACTTCTTTCTGTCCTCTGTCGCTTCCCTCGCGTCTAGTGCACAAGCACAAGTTTGTATGTGTTTGCAATCATCTCCAGCTAGTGCGCTCTCCGCTTGTGTGTGTGTGTCGGTTTGCATTTTTATTTCCCTTTCCGGTGCATCTCTCCTGCACACACTGCACACGTTCGGTGATCTACGTCAGGTGCGGATGGCGAGTCCGCAACACTGCGCCCGCGTGGACAGACGGCTGGAGTCTTGAGAATTCACGATACCATCTTACTGCAATTCTTTCACCGTATTTCATTGCAAGTAAGAGAGTGGTGTGCGTCAGTATGTACGCTTCTCTACCTGGCTGCGAGTGTGAGAAACCCCTTTGCCCACTGCGCACTAACCCGGTTTAATTCGTCCACTACGGGTTTCTGCAGCTTGCATCAATGCACCATTACACACATTCGCTTCCAAGTTCGGCCACAGAGGCAGAAAAACGGGCCACATTCTTGAACTGCCGAAGAACTTACTTTCCCTTCCTTTCCATCCCGCTGCAAACTCTCAAGTAAAACTCTTAAGTAAAAAAAACACACACACACACACAAAACGATGGCCGTTTTTGCAATGCCTCGTTTTTTTTGTGCTTCGTTTCCTATTTATTACAGGAATGCTGTGTTTTGCTCTCGCTCGCTTTGTTACCTCGCCTTTTTAATTCACTTTTGATTTGCTTTTTATTTTACAATATATACTTTCCGCTGCTTTCCTCATTATCCCCCCCCCCTCCCCTCCTCCGCTCCCGGTTCCAGTGCCAGAACCAGTTGTGGAATGTGATATTTCGGAGCTGGCAGGAACACACCAACCATCGGAGCCCCACATGGGGGTGTTGTGTGGGATGTTGGAGCGCCCATGAATGGCACACACACACCCACGGTGTATCGTGAAGGTTGGCAGCACTGGTACGGCTCTTTCTGTGCCGTGTCCTGCTACTCCTTCGTGTGCTGACCGGCACTGTTGTGATGCAACGGCAGGGTGAGACTAAACCAAAGCACTCTGGCGATAGAGGAACCAACTGAATTAAGCGGCCGGCAAACATGAAGAAGCATAAATTCTTTATGCTTGCACGAACCGGCGGCAATCCCTTCACAGGGCGCGCTGCAACGTGCGAACAAGGAAGAAAATGAGCAAAAGAAACAAACACTTCCACTTTCCACGACACACACGACAGCGAAGAGCCTTCAAGTAACCCAGGGTAGAACCCGCTGGGTTGTTTGTGCGACGTGGCCGTCATTCTGCCCCCCCCCCCCCCCCGGGGGAGTGGCGGCCTAACGCCTGCAATGCATCAAAACATTGTACCGGGCCAGCAGAAGTATGCACGTGTGGTCACATAATGGCTCTCAAATGACTAACCCAAATCCAATCTCGGACGAGCGTAACAGTATTAAACTTACGGCCCAGGGAGCTTCCTCCCGAGGACCTTCTCCCTTGCGTATGGGAAAGCGGTAAAGCATTGTGGTTCTCACAAAGATTAAAATCTTGAAAACTGCCACGCTGGGACCGGGCGCGACTTCGGACCGGATGCTATAGGATCTAACGTAGGGATTTAAACTTGACGCAAGTTTATCTTTTTTTTTTGGGGGGAAACGAAAGTAGGAAGTGAAAAGTCTGAAGTTCGCTTGGAACCGAATTTGAGATAGGTAGATTACCGGGGATTAAAGATGGATCGCTTTAAGCAAAAGAGAAACGATGAGAGATGTTAGCTGACCATCTCTTCTGCTGGGTCATTTTCCGTCCAGGATGTCTATTCGCCATTGCAGCTATACCTGCAGGGCTTTGGTTCATCATTGTTCAAGAAGCTTACCTGTAAAGAAATAAAAGAAAGGCACACTGTTAGTATGTTTATTAAAGTCTTTAAACCTTAATAATAATAATTCCTCCATTGCATCGTCAAAATGTAAAAATGTTAGCAAGCTATAGTCAATTAAATTTAACCCATTTACGGCTAAGCAAAGGCTGATAAGAGCTGTGCGTTTGATGTAAGGCGCGTCTCGGAAGCCAATTTTCTTCGTGCGAGAATGGACGAGGCGGCAATAATGCACGTGTCAAGAAGTTTGACTAATGATCTACAAATATACCCTCACACACACACACACACACACACGTACAAATGAATAATCTATACCGAATGTCCGAGAGCCGAACCTTATCGGAGGCGCTAAAAGCGTGTATTGGACTAAAAAAAAGGTAAAAACCAAACGCACTACGCAACTACGCCACTACGCCAACTCAAACCCTTCCACCCAAAAGACCCCCCAACCACACACCACCCACCCACCCCCCCTCCATTCTACCTCCAGCCATCTAATCTAGTGCATGCCTTCGTGTGCCAAATTATCATCAATTTCCCATTACACACACTCTCCGTGGCAGCAGCACAATTAGAATGCGTATCCGTAATCGGAGCGCCGCATCGCGTACCGCTGCGTCACACGCAGGAGAAACCGAAGTTATCAATCATTAGTACAGACGCGGCTGATACGGTCAAACGAAGCGCGGTTGGTGCTGCTTGCATGGTACTAACAGTGACAGCAGCCAAACGCGGGTGCGTCATCCGTTGACATCCGCGCGTGGGCATCCGCAGAACGAAGAAGAATAAAGGCAAGAAACATGCCCTTACCGCTGTCATCGACTGTGTTTGATAACTCTTTGCAAGCAAAACGGTTTGATCGTTCGGGCCCCGTGCGCTTGCTGCTGATTGCGAAGACAAATTTGCAAGCATAGCAAAAAAAAAGTTAGCAAACCTCTCACCGAAAAACGCACACGAACGAAGCAAGCCATGGGTGCGGTTATCAGGTTTATTCAAATTTTACGCATATGCACACCCCACAGAGCACGAACGACGAAGCTTCCACGGGTTTTCGGTGTTCGCCAACAGGAAAGCACTTAATCATTGGAGTTATCGCTTCTCCGGGCGAGGCAGTAGTAGTAGTCCGCCACCATGTGCACCCCCCCCTTAAATTAGCACTAAATTAGACAATTTGACCAAATTTCGAACCCCCCGTACCCACCCGCCGCACCATCGCACACGATCGGAAGGATTGGTCCATCCTGGCATATTTATTTATTTCTGCGCTTATTTATTGATACAGCCAAAAACGAAAGATAAATCATTCAATGCGATCGTGTAAACAAAATGGACGGAGCAGCATGTTCGGCTGCTGCTGCTGCTGCTGCCGTTCGTCTGTGCTGGTGCTATTCCACCACCCTCGAGAGAGCATTTCGGGGATGTGAAGATGTGGTTTATGCAATAAATTAACACATCCAATTTGGCAGCATCAGGCAGGCAGCAGCAGACAGGTTTGCTTAGAGCGGTTTGCTTCTCACAGGTGCTGAGATTGTGTATATCGACGTATCGCCTAGAAGTCTTTGTGTATGCAAAATGGTTTTTTTTTGCATTCTCTACCTCTTATCTTCCCCTTGGAAGATGGTTTTAGCAAGCATGGCATGTCCGTCTTCGCCTGGTTTGCTTTTTTTTTTGGGTTGCTCGAAAACCGACCACGATGACCGCCGATGACGTCATACTGGTACGATTTTTGCAACATCAGACGGCAACGAAGGCTTAGTAACAGCTAAAGATGGGAGGACTCACAGGCCGCACCGCGAAAGAATGCAGTTCCTGAAAGATTGTTGCTGTTTATTTATCGAGTAAACGAGTGTTGGCTGGCGAATAGTGCCCGTTGGGTTGGAAGGGGTTGAAGCAAACACCATAATCTGGTCAAATTTATGAGAACTGCAGCGTTTGCAGAATAGATCCCGCACAACCCCGTCCGCTCGGGCTTAGGCCAGAATGGAAAAATAATCAAATCAGCCCACCAACAACCCGCGATGCGTTTCACGTTCAATCAACGCGTCGATTGCGGTGAGATGATCGTGGCGATGAGATATCCTTTTCCTTCTCCCTTCTCAAGACCAGGCGCGGAGGACGTTGCTTAGCTTGCAGGAATGTCTTAATTCTTTCTCCACCTTCTGTTTCGCTTCGCTTCTGATGATCGCCAAAGCGGTTGGAATGCGTTTGGTTTTAGTATTGCCTTGTTTCCTCTCTGCTGCTTTGTTGTTTCCATCTTACTTTGCCCTTTATTGACTCGGCCGAACGTTTGCTTGCGAGTGCTGTGCTGATCGCACAGAAGACCTGCAGTCGAGCAGTATGCGCGAGGTAAGAATAATTTTCGTTCCACCACGCTCTGCCCGGCACAGAACTCACAACTCAAATGACTCATTCAAATTCGACTCATTCCCTCCGGCGGCAAGCCTCCTTTGGCAACCGGCAGAACTGTACGCGAGGAATCGATCGACGTTGATGATGATGACGACTTCGGTCAACTTCTGGACTCTGCTCGTTTCACCACTGCCTAGCATAAAGTGTGCTGCTGGTACATTTGCTGTTCGTTTTTCGCTCCTTTGTTTGTATGTTCTTCTCTGTCTTCTTTCGTGTTTTCCCGTAGCCAGTGTGTTTGGATTAGAATTAATTTTAGAAGTTACTTTTCGCGTGCTGACGCACCATGAAAATGCCGACGCGTAACGCATCGTGTATCGATTGGCTGCAGCGATGACTTCATGACTTCTTCATCCACAAGAAGCAAGAATCCGTCAAACCCCCCTCCGGAACGGATCAAGTTCACAGTTCCATCTATACCGCACTACTACCCAAAAGATTCACCCCGGCGGACGATTGTGTCGATTGAGTCGATTCGTTGAGCTATTATAATAGGCTTTCTCGTGTTCTTGAATTCGATATGGATTCGGGGGCAGGACTGGCAAAAACTGGTCGGCCAACCACGGAACCGTTCAAAGCAATTTAGAGGTAAACTAACAGAGGTAGAAAAAGAAAGAGATAGAGAGAGAGGGAGATGGAGAATGGAGAGCGTTTAGGAACAAGTTGTATACCGGAAGTGTTACAAAGGAATGTGTTAAACGATTTTGATTTACTATGGAAGGAAGGTTGAGTATTGGATTTCATTATGTGAATGTTTACATTTACATTTACATCTTCACAAAACATGCATTTTTAACTTTACATTTAATCTTTCGTTTAACAGCCAGAATGTGAAATATAACATCTTTATACCATAAATTAACCAGATGCAACCTCCAGCGACCTTAATTCTCTCAGGCATTCACGGCAAGAACTCGCCAACCCGCCAGTGTAAACATCGATGGGGTAGCTATGCGAGGCATTTTAGCATTTTCTCTTCCACCGGCTTGGTTCAGCCGCGCTCTTTGCCCCCGTGGCGTGCCGACAGCGGAGTGATGAGATAATAATCGAACGAAATACCAAATCGAGATTCAATTACCATCCGAAACATTTGAATTCGTGGCGCGATACAGCGGACCACCGGCCCGACCGAAGCAGGAGCGGGAGCTGGACTCGTCCGGTGAAACCAGCCGGCTCGATCGGACAGGAAGTATAATTACTTAATTCAACACAACTTCATTGCCCGGTTTCAGCCCTCAGTCCCAGCAGTCCGTACTAGCCGGCCAGTTCTCAGTTAATTTAGCAACCGTGGATCAACGCTCGCAAGAAACGAGTTTGCAGGGTCTAAAATTAAAATTAAAAGATCGCTTCGCAAAACTGCTTCCCTTTACCACCTTGCTTGCGCGAGGCAGAGCGCAAAGGTTGCGACGGTTCGCGTACGAAACGAGTACGATTTCGCTAGGATTGCGCGGGTCCCAACGTCCAGACCAACCAGTGATAGTGGCGTGTGTAGTTAAACAGCCTATAATTATCTCGTTCTATTCCACCCATGGCCGCTACCCGGAGCCTCTTGCCCTTACCCTGCTTGCACGAATCTAATTCATCCGTAAATGGAAGCGGCAAGCGGGAAGGCAACAACAACTCAAACAGCAAGACATTAGCCATCGAGGCGCAACATCAGCAAACAAAACAAAAAAAAACGCTCGGTAAAACTGCTTGCAAAAATGTTCTTAGTCATTGGGAAGGAATTTGGCAAACGGTGGGGCAGAGGCAACACAGGCAGAACAGGAGGCAGAAGGAGACAACGACGACGACTGCCACAGAACAAGCAGACCCAATCAACGTGACTGGACCAAACGGTGGAAAAAGGAACCGAAAGGATGCCCCCGTGGCAAGTACACGGTGGGAGTTTCAAACGCAATAGGATCGGAATGCAGCCAGCATCATCACCATCATGATCATCTCGCCACGGCTGGGGGCTGGGGTTGTGGAAAAGAAAAGATGAAAAAAGCGCACGCTCAACAACCCCGCCACCCATTTATCGCGCAAGGAGGCATAAGGGATTGGATGGGATGGTAAAGAAAGGGATGCACAGCTTGTTCTCGCTGGATCTTTTCGCGTACATTACATTATTTTCGGTGGCTGTTTGCTTCCTTCCTGTTGGGCCCGGCGAGACGCGCACGCACCCCGCACGCAATCCCATTCATCAGCGATCCCCGCCTGCACGGAAATTTGCCTGCCCTGTGCCCCCTTTCCCCCCATGCTTATCCTCTTTCCCTTCTCTGTCCACGAAACAAATGCTGACTGATGTGAGAAATCTGAGAAGCTGTTGCACGGCTACAGCACGCCGTTTCCCAGGAGGATGAATGATGGTGCTTCCCAACCGATAGCTTCGTCTTCCGGCAGCGGCGGGACGGCGAAGAGTTTATATCGGTGGATCGGGCCAGAAAATATGGATGTAAAACTTCGTTTGCTAATGGGGTAAGAATTTACGGCGCGCTGGCGTAATACGTATCGCAAAAAGTTTTTACAAATATTTAACAAAAGTTTCCACGACTTTCCCAGCACCGAATTTGGGGCATCGGCAACCGGTCGACAGCGGCAACGCAGTTGGCACAGAGAGCAAAGCTTATTTTTCTTATCGGCATTCCGGCCAGCCCGGGCACATCGGCAAATGTGTGAAAGAAGCATCGAAAGCAACGTCAGAAACGATGCTCTGATGGGAATGAACTTTTGTGCACGAGCGATCCCTCTCTTTCTCTCTCTCTCTCGCTTAGTGCCGTCCCCTTTTCCCCGCCCTTCACTCGTATAATTCAAAATCTGCCTTTCTATCTCACCACGTTTTGTGGCCGCTTGCCAGACCAGAATTGATCGAGCTGACCCGAGACCCGATCGGAGTGGCCCGCTGGTGAATGGCCAGTCCGGTCTCGCGTGCAGATTCATGTGTGAAGCATAGGTCTGCGCCGCGGAAAAAACCGGGTCCAGCGCGAAAGCGGTATCCGAATTCCATCGGCAAGCATTTCGCAAAGAAAAAAAAACCCCTGAAGTGAAGAATGAAGATCGAGTGACCCACCCCACTGGACCTTCGAGCGGGTGACATGAGCGAAGCATGGGTGGGGTGCGGATATGCAGAGCATGGACGGCGGCAGTGGCGAAACGGGATGCAGAGAGGCTGCGCCACGGTAACGGCAGGAAAGCATGGAAAGAAGCTAATGATAAAAGAAGGTAAGCGATGGAATTTAGCTCACTCGCTTCGCACCCGATTCTACCAGCCAGCAGCCAGGCCGGCATCGTGGCCGGCCGGGACGGGAGTAGTTTTCGTCTTCGGGTCCGTCCTCTCGTGCTGTGCCGTGTGCTTCAGACCTTCGCCGGAATCGCTTCCTGCCAGAGCAGCACCAAAGTGCGCTGCTCTCGTCGCCGCCAGCAACTTCTCGAATTTCAACAGCTTTAGAACGCGGCTCCTCCTGCGGTCTGCCGGTCAGGTCCTCCATCCTCTCGACCGGGAAAGTGAAGTTGCAAAAAAAAAAGGGCAAACGAAAGAAGCATAAAGCAAAATCTCGCCTCGCAGACTCTTTCCCAAAACACACACGGTTAAAAGGGCAGGGATCATCCGGTTCCAGCATTCCATTTGCAGCATGGCGTCGTGGACGAGCGAACTAAACGAACAATAAAATATGCCACACGATGAGTTGGCAAATCAAAAAGGGTGCACCACCGCACAGGGGAAAAGGGCCGACACCGAGGGTTGTAGGTGATTTGTCAGGAAAAAAATGGAAGGTACACTCACATGGCGGGCACGGGCAGCAACAACCGACAAGGGGGCAGGAACTAAAAACCTTGTCCCTGAGGGTGGAAGGAGGGAGGGAGGCGAGTGCAATGTTCCGCTTTCCCACCCGGGTCGCCAACATTAAAAGCGGGCGAAAACTGCCAACAGCCCGCTGGCAGAAAATTAACACAGATTTTCAACACAACCGTCCGGTTTCTTCTGGTGCTTTTTTCAAGCGCGTTTGTTGATCGTATTCACCGTCCTGAAAGGAGATATTTTATCCTGAACAGCCCACCGGAGTCAGCGGATCCTTTTGCCAAACAACACACGCGCACACACACACACACACAGGCAAGGACGAGTCCGGTTTTCGATGCGGCCCCACGGAATGGGAACCAATCTTTTTGATGAACCGTGTGGTTCTGCCATCAAATACGTCTTTACACCTTTTGCCTTGTCAGTTAATGAAGTGCTGTTGTTGCTGTCCGTTCCGCTTCTTTGCACTTTGTCTTAATTTATGCATCTCGTGGGATGCTGCATCGAACCGGAAAGGTATGTGTGCAATTTATGTTTAGAGGCCTCTTTTTTAAAGACTCATTTATAAACTCCCGCCCTGGACGCTCGCCTTAAAACAGGATGACTAATCAAAACAGACAAATTGGGCTCCTTTCTCCTGTTGCTCACATCAACAGCGCGCACAGTTTAACATATTTTTCCAACATAATTGTGGCGAAGGAATTTCCTTTTCCCTTTCGGTTCTACTTTTCCCACCAACTCCAGAAGCTGGTCTTTCCAGCACTGATTGTTCGCTCTCTAATTTTTACAAAAGCACACAAACACACACACACACACACACACACACACACACACACACACACACACAGTGGTACACTAGCGCATTTCTTCAATTGCACCGACACTCTCCGGAGCCTCGCGCGCCCGGGCCTCATCATTATCCAATTTTCACGATTTTCACCTACTCCGGAAACAGGTGATTGGTGGCCGGTTTTCGTTCCATCACTTCCGGCAGAGTCACGATTTCCTGGGCTGGCTGGCAGGCTGGCGTGCGCGGCGGAACTCTATTGCTGCACGCACCGGCGGCTACAAAACCGCCCCGATCCGCTTTCATGTGCAGGACACGAAAGAAAACAAAAAACAACAGAACCAAAAGGAGCAAATTGCACACTCCCAGCTAGCGCTGGAACGCAATCGACGGCTGTGTGGCTAATCGCTTGGTTAAAATCTCCAAGCGCGAACGTTTTCGCAGGACACCCTGCGGTGCAAACAAACTGTAAACTTTAACTAGGAGGTGGGCATGGGTAGTAAAGTGCCAGTGCGCTGGCTACCCGCCTGCCTGCCGTCCAGTTTTGTTGCTCCTTCGCTCAAGTGTTGCCCGTTGTTTTGCGAGGTATTAATTTTGGATTTTGGAACCTCTCCGGTGGGGATTCTTCCTTCGCCTTTTGTTCCCTTTTTCGGTGGCGCCTCATCACTTTGCGTGTGTCGGGACGGGTTTTTTTCTTCTTTTGTTGTTAAGCGCTTTGCTCCTTTTCAACCCCACGAGAAGCAGCAGCATCAGCAGCCGTCCATTGCCATTATTGGTTCTGTCATTATTGCTGCTATTTTCATTCCAGCCCGCCCGATCTATGGGAAAATGTCTGAAGTTGAATGAAATTCACGCTCCTTGAGGGGGGACGGGCGAGACGGCAAAGACGCAGGGGTAACCTGGGGCAAAACGGTCATCTGCAATTTTGGCACAATTACAGGTACAGCTGTCATTCTAATGCTAAAAACATGTTAAACACATTGTGCTATGAGCACCCTGGATGATTCATAGCCAACAATTTCGTTATGAAATGAAATGATTAATAACATTTTCACTCAAAAATGGTATTATTTCGATTGCCCCAAAAAAAAAAGATTGAGCGAAAAAAGGATTTTTTGTTAAAACAGACGATGTTTACAAAGAGTTTTAATGAAAATAAAATTCAGCAAACATAAACGCAGAATGTTTTTTGGTTTTTTTCTTAAAAATATTAATTTTTATTATGCAAAGATTTCGCAATATCGCAACACGATGTAGTTGTTAGAATAGCGATAAAAAACATGAGATTAAAGCTTCAAAAGCACATAAAAAATCAAACTTCTCTATCTATAATATTAAGATATACATTAATTAGCAATTTTTATGATGAAATGCATATATTTGTGGTTAATTTTTATTTCTTATATTTTTATACATTAAAATGTTCATAAAGGATTTTTTGTTAGTTTTCACAGATAAATTACTCGTTCAAGCATAGATGAATTCCAAAACATCAGTAAAAACAAATTGTTGAATGAGAATGAAAGGACAATCCTTAACATGACCGTTTTGCCCCAGGAGCCGCTACATCCACAGCCCTGCGCCAAAGGATGGCGGCAAAGAAGCGCATGAAAAGGAATCAACTGCAAATGAATGATGATAGTACGCGAATGAATGTGTTCCCTTGCTCCTGGGCGGCGCTGACTTGTAGAGTGAGAGAGAGACAGAGAGAGAGAGAGAGAGACAGAGAGAGAGAGAGAGAGAGAGAGAAGAGGATGCGGAGGAGGGATGCCGCATCGAGTGGGTGCAATACTGCTGCCGGTGAAAAACACGAAAGCAACTACAGGAATCCTCTTTCACACATACGCGAGCTCGCACACACACACACACAGCATGAAAAGGGAGGGATGAGCGGGCGGCTTCTTTGTATGGGTCCACAGAGTGCATTCACACGGTTTCTCGAATGTTGAATGGTTTTTGGGCCGGCCTGACATGCTGGACAAGGAGCACACACAGCGCTGTTGACCATGTCGGTGGCGTCAGCGTTGGGATGGGATGGACTGCAGGACGTGCCGAACGGATGGTGCAGGGGGGTTGTGGGGTGGATGCTGCATTATTTTCCCACATGCATTTTTGGGCAGCGGCAAACTGTTGCTCCCGGCAAGATTTCAGTTTGCGCTGGCAGCTTTTGAGCCGTGTGTATCGTTTTGTTCTGCGTTTTCTTGGCTCCACATTTTGATCCGATAAAAAGTTGCGAAAAGGAATAGTTTGTCCGCCTTTGGTGCTGAATAAAAATAATATTTTTTTATTCTTTCAGTTAGGACAAGAATGTAGTTGAAGAAGCTACAAAAAGGTGCAATAAGTGCTACTTTGCCGTATTTAGTAAAATTATCTCTTTAACACCGTGCGTCCGAGAATGAAACGCAGTGAAATGTAATAATTAGAGACTAGAGACAAACGAAAGCTAACAAATTTTATGGCCCATTTCTCGTGCAACGGTGCGCCAGACGCTTTGTTTCCCTTTCCCTTCGTATACATCCTTGTTTGCTTTACCTACTACACTCGCTTTTACAGCAACGTTTCCGCGCAGGAGGTGCAATTACACCGCACCAATTCCGTCGTGATTGGGCGAAAGAACATTTCAAACAAAGGGCAAGAAAGCCGGGAAACCAGCAAAGAGAATTAACTCAACCTCACAACCTGTATGTGTTGGTGAGTGAGAAGTTTAACGCTCGCATGTAAATTCCTGAAACTGGCACCATAAAACGGATGCGAGAAAAACAAAACGAAGCAACATCCGCGCGCGCGGCACACCCTTGAGGAATCTCGCGGTGACCGAAGGGCACGGATGGAATGGGCAGCGATGCACCAGCACCTGCCGGCATTATTGGCCGGGTGGTAAAACAGAAATTAAAATAAAATAAAATAAAAGTAAAACACGGGGTAGTGGCAGCCTGTGAAACCGCGCTACGACAGCAACACCACCTCGTTGTTCCCGGTCGGGCCGAAGGGTGAGGATGGTGGAGAGAAAGAGACTCTCGCCGAAAAAAAAGGACATCGTCCAGGGAGCGAAAGACATCAAACTGGAAACCGAATTTGGATGTATCGGAATTCGAGTAGATCCTTCGAGAGGGATCTCTCCACGTCACGACGTTTTGCTGATGGCAAAACAAAGCCATGGTCGGTGAGAGTAAGTAGACGCAGGCGCAACCATGAAATTCCTTCATTATAAATTGCGTGTGTGTGTGTGTGCTCTAACCGATCCTTTCGGGGCAGTGTTGGACATTGATAGATTCCTATTGCTGGCGGGTCGTACACCAAACACAGGACGATCCTGTTTTGTTGAATGAACACTGCGCCCTGTCAAAGGCAAGTTCCATCCCATTAGATCCTTCCGAGCTAATGATGTTTGTCTCACCCAAGGTTTAGATGCTTCCCATTGTTGCTTTCCCCTTCTTTTTGAGGAGCTAAGCGGTATTGGAAACCCCTAAAAGATTGTGTCATACTTGAGATTGTGTGTGTTCTTTTGTGGAAATAAACTTTCCGTGTGCGTGTGTGTGTATTTTTTTTTCGAAGCAAATTAATTATCCTTTACACTATCGATGAATAAAGATAAGGTGCTCTATTCTTTTCGTAACGCGGTTAAATCCGTTCGCAAATGCCGGCAGCAGTTTGGAGTGTAAAGTAAAATTTTCTCACACGCAAAAGTATGGCACGATACCGACCAACGTCCAACGTCGAAAAGATTCGTGCATTTCACAATCGAAAGACAGTTGCCGTATTTTTATCGAGCATATAGTTAACGAACACTGGGCAGAGCGACAGGAGATGCAGAGTTTAGATAGCGCTCGGAACCGTACGGTCGTCCGGGAAGCCGAAATCACCGGAACCCAACGGGAGACGGGAAGCCGACAGTGCAGTCCACCGGCGTAGACCCGACGTATACCTCTGTCCCGCTGGACCGCCGATTCTGATCAACGCCGCCCGTGTACGGGAAGGTTCGAACTTGTTTCTTCTACACACACACACACACACACACCTACAGCCAAACGAAAAAAAGGGCCCCGAAAGAAGGACGCAACCGGCAGGGAGACAAAAAATGAGCAAAATGGATGGTGAGCCAATAATGTATGGAATGTGGAAAGGGAGGACACGGCCAACAGGGCAGGATTCTCAGGCGGACAACACACAACACACCGGCCACTTCTCACACTCGCTGCCTTCTCTGCTCCGAGATTTGCTTCTTCGCTGGCTGCACTTGCATTTCCCTTTGTTTGTCTGAATGCACACACAGACGTACGTTCGCTCTTTCCCTCTGTTCCCGCCATCTCTTCCCCGGGTCCCTCCTCTCGGTCCTGCTTCCCAACGAACGGGCCCAACATACAAAGTGTCCCTTTTTGTTGGGTTTGCTTGCTTTTTTTCGCCGCCCGTGTGTGTGTGTGTGTGTGTGGGTGTGTGTGTCTCGAATGTTTTCGGTCAATTTTGGTGTTTAGCAAAGCGCCAACCCGGATCGGACAACACAAAAGGACAACAAACCGGTGCAGAATGGAAACCGAACGGGAAGGGAAGGAAGCGCTCAAGAATGGAGGAGCAAGAGAAGAAGGAAGTCGGCACCGTGTTGGGCCGGAAGAGGTGAAAATTAAGAGACTCGGACATGTTTATGTTCGTTCGAGCGTTCGTTGCACAACCCGACCGTTGCTGGGGGGGAGGTTGGTGAGGGCCGGTGCTGGTGAGAGAGAATGGGAAAAAGAAAAAAAAAAACGCCCGTTTTAACTGGTTTTTGGAATTCTATCGTGTCGCATCGTCCATTCATGGGCAACAGTTGGACGCACTGTTTGTCACGACTTTAGGGCGCACACAACGGTGGAGGAATTTAAACTTTCTCTGGGAAAAGGGGGCGCTGCATGCACGTCCGAAACCATTTGTTCTATTGATGTTTTCCTTTAAATATATTAGTTTCCTTTTTTTCATTCCCTTAAAAATATGACACGTGTGTCCGTAGAAGCGAGAGCATGTTTAATGAAATAAATTGTGAAGGGCTCATAATAACCACATTAAAGATTTATTTAACGCCTTTATTCCCGGGCCCGCCCAAACTGCAAATCAACGCAGGGCAGATGAGGGTTATAAACCGGGAAAATCTACAATGACCACCGTTCTTCCGAGACCGCTCGGAGGACTCTTTGTATACGCCTTTTTTGTTTGTCTCGAAAACATTAGCATAATCTTCCTGCCTGATATTTCGGTGCACGCGTGTGCATTAGATTACACACTGCGGCACTCCGGCCTATATTGAGTTTCTCGCGCTCGAACCCGAATCGAGTAACCGACAGGTTGGAGGATTTATGTATTGCCACCACCATACGGGACAGAAATCCCAATGTGCGACGACCAGCAGAGCGAACAGCCCGAGCGAGAAACAAGCAAAGCGTCTCGATAAATACACACCGCGGTGGGACCCACCGTCCGACGGTCGTCATCGATCGATCTAATGTGAGCTCATTTTTCATCCTACCACAGACACTGACCACAATGCCGACACAGATGCGACGCGGCGCACCCTCCTTTCGCTGCCCCTGTTTTATGCTTTCATGCTAAAAGGGCTGTACGCGTGCGAACAGCAGGAGTATGAAGTATCTTAACTTGACGCTGAGAAATTGAGAGGATCTGCGAGGCCAAAGCCAAAAGCCAAACGGCGACATAAAGAGACCGTGCGTAGGGTTGATAAGGATTAACGAAAATGCCACCAGATAAGGGTGGAAAATAGTACACCGAGGCCCTCGGGGCTACCCGTACTGCACGAACGATCGGTGACATTTTAATACTCCCCAATGGTACGATTTGTGAGGATCGTTTTGTGTCTACCGTTCATCGCGAAGGCCGTCGTATCGCTGTCATAATGCGATTGTATGTCTTTATGTTAACATCAACGCGGGAAGGAGCGGCCCACTAAATGAAAAAAAAGCCCAACATTTTAATCTCGCAAACGTGAGCGGACGATTAAAAACCGATCGATCAAGGATTATGATGACGGAAGGAACACGATTGTAATCGGATCGATCGAGGGTTTTCGGATGAGATAAAGTATGCTTAAATTTGACCACAAGCGAGAAGCACTGGAGTTTATCCAATGTACGCAGAAGATATGAACGTTCGAACTTTGGTACGTTGTGGGACGAGAAGTGAAAGTAATTTTCTTTCCGTGTGGCTTCTCCTTGCTACGCTATGACATTTTCGCCCAACGGTAGAACCGGGGGGTCGATGTTCAACGGGCCCGCAACCTGTATCTGTCTGTTTTCCCCCGGCCGTTCTAACCACCGCATAATGCTGTGCTAGACAGAAGGGATTTGCACAGAAGATTTATGCACGATTGCGTACGGTAACCCCAAACACACACACACACAAAGACAGGCGGCAGAAACAGAAAGATGGGCCCACCCAGACGTAGCGCTGAGGGCATCGAAAAACAAAAAAAAAACGAAAGCAGTACAAAGAAACGAGAACGCTTTCCCGGCATGTGGATGGGTAAGCGTTTCTAACGCGAAAAAAAAAACAGGTTATTGCGAATATGGTTTTGATTTGTGGAGGCTTTTTAACAGGGCCATTTGTTTCTTTTCCTCGGATAAACAAAACACCCCTCGCTAGGGTAACTTCTGGGACAGACAGACAGACAGACAGCATCACCATAGCATGTGACTAGAATGTAACATATCCCCCCCAATCCGGAGGGAGGATGGTTGCCCTACTAGCGAGATAGTGTGTGACGGAAGATAATTTGAATGTCTTGCGAGCCCCCCCGGTCCGTGGTTGGTTCCGAGCAAGCGAGTTCCGCTGGACCACCTTTAAGTGGGCAAAGTCGTTTCGTGGCGGTGTAACGAGACGCAGATTAACTTATCTTTTAATTACCACAATTATTCGCACTGTCAGCGCCAGTTTTGCGACGACGAAACAATCACTCCACCCGTTATCGCTTCGATACGATTAAGTGTTTACCGTGCCAGAGAGGGCAGTAGGGACAGTTGCAGAGAGCGGGAGAGGAGAGAGAGAGAGAGAGAGAGAGAGGAAGAGACCCAATATTTACGATTGTGCGGTTAAAAATAAGGTAGAGCCGCGGTCCGGCGGTGGTGTCGGTAATCGTTTCGCGTCAAAAATGGGCCATAACCCCTAGGCATATGGTTTGTCCCATTATCTTCGCCTAAGGGGCGTCTCGCACCGTTGTTGAGAGATTTTCACTTTCGGCGCAGTGCTTGTGGTTTGATGGCACAAAACGCATGCCACTCCTTCAACCTTCTTCCCCCGATGCTCCCCCTTACACCTTTTGCACGGATGGAAGGAAGCAAAGGCGATTGAACTTTGTGCAGTGTGCCTACTGCCAGTATGGTCTAAAGTCTATCTATTAAAAATAAAATAGCTGTACTGCTAAACTGACCTCCTGCACGGCTCGTAAACCATTGCAAAGGCAAAACATCAACCCCTCGAAGCGGATAGTGTAAAAAGTCGATCCTCAACGTGAAGCACTGTATGCAAATCAGGGCACGAGATGAGAACGGGCAACAGAACGCCGCGAGATGTGCTGGGGGTGTTGAATTATTGTTTATGCTGAAAGAGTTTTATTGTTCCAGGCTGCCACTGGCTAGCCACCGATTCCCGATGGCTCCCTGGCCTGGATGGTGACGTGGTTTGAGAAAAGGGGTATTTATGTACAGAAACCGAAGAAGTGCAGCCAGCGTGCCAGCCACGATACTTCGTGCGCCACGGCCTCTTCCAGTATCGATCTCCCTCCATGCCGTGAACTGTGTGTATTTATGTAGCGCTTGAGACGTTTCGGGTGAGCTTTCCCAAGGAGGTTTTAAGCGGGATGTGAAACACACACACACACACACACACACATTGTTGACACAATTACGCGAAGCGCGCACGCAGAGATTTGTTGTTTGGGGCTGTGTCCGAGAGGGGCTACTGCAGTTAAAGTGGTTTCAGCTCTTTCTCCTGTTTTTTTTTTTTTTGCCTTTGCCTGCCTATAAGTCACATTCCACTGTGGAGTGTGTGGCTGTGTGTGATCGTGCCGATGATAAAACATAATGTACCACCTTAGCGCGGTGGGTTTGCTGCTGCTGCAGTCAATCGACGGAAAATCATAACCTTCGCCACGGAAGTAATAGACCATTATCATAGACACCAAAATGCCAAACGCTAAATGCATCGGAATGGGGTTTCCACCACGGAGATAAACGTTTAAACGTGCAGCGAGAAAATAAGGCACCCTCCTAGTTCGCCGAACTATCAGGCACCCCTCTCCCTCCGGTCACCCCTGTTTCGGGGGAAAAGAACTTTATGCAATTAACGTGATTATACGCTTGTTTCACATTTTTTCTCTAGTGAAAAAGAGCGTCGGAGAATGCGAAACAGGACGTTTGCAGTGCTTGCCAACTAGCTTATTGAAAATTTCAGACCGTACCCGGCATTCGTTGGTTATTAGAAGTTGTACAGAGTGCGCTACACATTTGCCTACCGTTTACCGGAAAGTGTGTAAAAACGAAACACGACTATTTGGTGGGGGGGGGTATGTTCCATTCACCAAAAGCTTGTTGGTGCTAACCGAGTAACATACTTTAGCATGCAAGCAAAAACTTCACATAAACAGAGCACAAAAACTGAACGAGAGATACAGCAAAACAGCGGCGCATATCATTGCACCGTGCGGCCAGCGGAGAACAAAACACATTCAAACGAGAAATTCCAATCACGAGATGGCTGCACTTCACGTTCTTAGTTCTCTTCTCACCACCATCAGCCAGTGGTGTAGTCAGGCTGTCGAGAAGGTGTCAACCGGCAGAAGTGTACGCCGAGAAGTCGGTCCCGTCGCAGTGGCTCTAGCATCTAGCTTTGTGCTCTTGGGTACTGTGGGTGTTCTAACACGGGGGGGAGGGGGTTGTATCCGTCGCGTAGAAGATAAACCTCCAGTTGGCTCTTTAATCATACGTAGGCTTCATCCGCTAAGGATGCTTTTTCATCTCCCTTCAGCTTGCTTTGCGCTGTTTATTTTTCCTGCCATGTGTTTGTCCTACATTTTACGTCCCTTTCCCTTCATTCTATACGGTGCCTTTTTGTGACAGCGAAGGAAACTGGTCGTTCCTTGCACAGGTAGACGGCACAGAGGCCGTGTCAGCAGTCCAGGACAGATCTGCCTCGGCCAGTGCACAGCGAACATTCGCCTGGTGAAAATTTGTGTGAAACAGGTACCTTCTGCCCGGACATGAGAGGGTGGGGGTGGGGAAAAGGGAACAAAGCAGCATCATCTCTCATACTTTCCATTTAGACATTCCCGCCGTCCCATTCACACGCATTCTTTCACTTTCAATCCAGCCTCTCGCAGCTTCCAACCAGTGCCAGCAGTCGTCCAGAAAGCTTTACACCTTTTCCCTTCTCTGTCTCTCTCTCTCTCTCCCTTCCCTCCCAACCACTTGGCGACTTGTTTCGAAATATTTCTAGGATTTTTATACTGTAATTATTATGTTTCTCAACAGTTCCACACTCACGCACACCTACATGCGATGGTTCCGCGTCCGTTCATCGTTCTCTCTGCTTCTCGCCTTCCGGGATGGAATGTTTGGATGCGGTGCGATCAGCTCGTTTTATTTATTTTTTTATTTTTACTTTCGTCTCTCTGTCCACCACTCAACCATATTTGAGCGCTGTGATCCTTGCGGGAAACACGAAACACAAAAGCATAAGGGGGAAGGCGCCTTGCCCTTGCTCAAATCAATCCACGAGCAATGGTCCGACGAAAAGACGCTGAATGTTTTTATTTCTGTTTTTTTTTTCCTTCTTTTATTTTTCGCCAAACCATAATAGAGGGCGAGGGCGAGTGGTGGATGAGGTGGTAAGGCAAATAAACTGAAGAAAGAGAACCTCTTCACAAGGTTGAGGAAGGTGCTGAGACCGGGGGGGGGGGGGGTGAGGCGAAGGGGAACGAACAGGTCACAGCCGCCCGCCGCCCGGCCGGATTTCGGACAAAAATCATTACCAAACGCGAGAGATCGAGAGCGCCCTGTGGCCGCAGCCCTACCTTCACGTGTGTGCGAGGTTTGCCAGCGTCCAGTCGGATGGTCTTCCTTCCCACTCCATCGCACCGTTCGATCGCATTACGGTGCTGCAGTTGCGGAACATGCCGCTTTTTTTTCGTGAATGGTGAAGAGAGTTTGTGTAGGGAACAAAGGGACCAAAGCATAAAGACGGGAAGGGAAAAGACGATCTTACGGACATACAACGACGGGACAAAGCCCTGCCCGGGAGTGCCATAGGAGGGCAGTAGGAAAAAAAAGGCATAGGAAAACACACGTCTCGACACGCCGGCCGGTCCCGCGCGCCGATGAAGTGGTAAATCTCTTAATTATTATTTTTAGCTACCAATACCACCGCAGTCCTCCGGGGGTGTGTGTGGTGTGGAGAAGGTTGCGCTGCTGGACCGGCGGCAATGGGCACTTGGCGAGGAGTTAATCTCTCTTTCTACAATCGTACACACAAACACTCGCACAGCCCAGGCAAGGCAAGGGAAGGAAAGCTCCGAGAAGGAACAAAATAAGGGCTTTGGAGTGTTGCGTCAAGTAGTAAAACTTTTTATCACTTTGATCAACCGGATGCAGCGCACCGGCAGGCAACGGCAACGGCTGGCAAAAGGATGAACCACAATGGACGGGTGTTTTCCGTCTCCCCCGAACGGATTTTGTTTGATGTTGCCAGATGCAGAGAGAAATGGCTGTGTGGGTGCACATTTATGCGGATTCGATGCCACAAAGGGGATGGGGTTTTTTTTTCTATTTAGCATCGCATAACAGCAAAGAGTTTTTGTGCTGTTGGCGTGTTATCATTCGCTCGACTAGCTCGTTTCCCTCCTCTCAAAAGGATCACATTTTCTTGTCACTTGTGTTGTGAAAGCAAAGAAAAAAACAATTTTCTTCGCAACTGGGTCACACAAAATGCAGACTGTTCGGTTGCGGGGTAGTACGTCCTCCTGCAATGGCTGTAACGCTCCAAACAAAGGAAAAGGGACTGCACTGCTTCACTCATCTACTATCGGTAGAACTGAACTGTTAACAAACATCCTGAGCCTAATACGGCACAGGATTAGGCGGCCCCGTTCAAACACAGCTTCGGATGCAACAATTAAAAAGGGTCCACATCGCCCAATAAAGCCTCGTCTGAGGGGCACGATTAATGGATTTTAAATTTGTGCTTGAACAGCAAAAGAAAAAACAGTTTAAGAGCTTTTTCCAATTTGTCCTTTTTTCCCTTCTAAACACCCGTAATGTGTCCATTAAATTGCCCAGCTAATCCCACTGATGGCCAATGGAAGAAGAGGGCCCCGCAGTTTGCAAAAGAAGGTAAGAGAGCTTAACCCGAAGACGATGATGACGATGACAATGTGGCCACTCGGCCTGTAATTGTTTGCCGTTTAAACCGAACGCACAAACGAAAGTGTTCACAAATCGATTCTAATCCATTGCCTGGACACGAAGACAAAAAAAAAAAAACGCATTCAAACGTCTTTTGTTTTGAAGCTTTTTAAGATGATTTTTGTTTTCACATTTTCACGTGAGTGGCATTGCCTAATTGTTTGACAAATTGGAACTTAAGCAGATGGGGCAGCTGAGAGGGATTTTCCACTCTAAAAGGATGCCTTTGAACGTTTGAAAAATTGCCGCTATATTTCGAAAGCTTCATTCATACAATGTTCTTAAGCATTGCGTACTCCGCACAGTACCCACAAGCCTGTACAGACTCGTTTAGACTTAAAATTAGTCATAGCTGAGCGCAAACGTAATGTAGCATAAAATGTGACGAAATCGGGCAGATTGTTCTCGCTCCCCAACCGTCAAGCAAATTGTCACCCTGCGTTCGCATCGTCAACCATCGAGATATTAACCTTCGCTACCTACCTAAGCTTTTGAGGGGGACCGCGCCCCCCTGTGATCGAGTGGCAATCGATTTTTGCTTACCGGCTCTAGTCCTGCCTAACTTTGTACACACGCCCCGCTACACACAACCCACCCTCGGCTGGGTATCGAATTTCCTTCCCCAAGTGTCCAATCGACCAATCATCCGACCTGTCCTGGCAAAAAAAAAAACCATCCTGCCCTGTCCTCTGGATCGCGTTTAAGGGGCTTCCTGAGCGAGTAACGCATTTTAACGGATCGTTTGACGTTACCCAAAAATCTCCGAAAATACTCACCATACCCCCCCCCCCCCCCCGCCTTTTCCCCCCTACAGGGAAAATAGATACTTTTTGCTTCTGAACAGAATTGAAGGACACGATGGTTCATGTTTATGAATTTAGATACCGGAAAAATGGTGTAGCTAATCGAGTGTGTCACAAAGACACGAGATCGGTATGTCGGTACAGAGTATGTCTGTTGCGGCCCAGTTAATAAATGCAAAATCCTTAGAGCGGAGTTACAAAAAAAGAAGGTTTTCGCTGAGCGAAAGTTGATACAATAACCGATGACGGTCGGTTTTATTTTTTTGCTTCCCAACTGAAAAAGTTTGCCAAAAATTACATAGCTAAAAAAACCTCGAATTCAAATATGTTACACATATCGCACGCACGCAATCTGGGTAAAACAAAAACCCAGTTTCGTGTTTCACATTCTAAAACGATGGCCCTGTTTTACCGGGCACCAGTTTTAGGCTCAGCACCTCGGGCGAAATCTTGTTGCGATTAATAGTTAATCGAGTTCATTACGTACCTAAGCATAGCCTTTGCGTTGGAATTCACATTATCCCCTTTGGTGCCCGCAGACGGACCTACATTGAAAGGTAATCTGGGTTGGCCGGAATTTGCCCAGCATGGTCGCGATGGCAAAAAGGGTTAACAGCAGCAGCAGATCACTCCGCAAAAGGCATCGCCTATTTCCCCTGGCAGGATGTGCCCGTTAAACGATTCACTCGACTGAGCAAATAGCTGCCGGCGAAGTCATTAAGCTCTTGTGACATTTTGCAGTGCCTGTGCCTTTTTTTTGTTGCTTCGGCGCGGCCAGGTGATTGAGGAATGGAATGGTGTGTCAAAGGGGCGAACAGCAAAAAAAAAAGCCCCCGGTCGCTACACATCTTTTGATGTGGCAGAAATGGTAATTTTTGCTTCGAAATAAAAAGGAAAAGAAATGCAACAGCATTCAGCAGCTAGAGCAGAAGGTTCTGTGACCTCCTCGGGCGATTTATTCCGCACACGAACCAAAGCCAGCATGTGTGTGTGTTTATCTTACCGGCGCACGGTTTATGATTTTGCGCGTGAGCATTTCATTACTTGAACAAATTTAATGACGGAATCGTTCAAATCGCCATACACGATAACTTTACGCGACAACCGCGCTTCGGAATATCGAGTAGAGGTGTGCGCGGCTCCGCTGGAGAGCATAAATCACTCACCGCATTTCAAGGGAACTAATGCATCGGCACCCCCCGCCAGTCCACGTACCGGCGGTACCGTCGTACGTGACACGCATATGGCCGGCGACAAACTTGCCGGCGCTGGTGACGACAAAAACAACAACGGCAATTGAGCAATTGAACATGCCTAGACTTTTGCATTGCCATCGAACGTGAGCATCGTTCGGGAGAGCTTTAGGGAAAGAAACAAAAAAAAAACGCTCCCATCCACGGCTACTTCAGGCCCCTTTGAGTGCACATCAATAATGGTGAAACATGCATTGGGGGCTAACGCGGTATCGTTCACCCACAAAACAAACACGACTGGTGTGCTTGTTCGTTTTTTTTTCCTTTGTTTGGTCATCGCCGGGAATGTCACCGGAACAATTCCTCTCGCCGACCGGCGTTCCAAAGTGCTTCCTTCTCGTGCGCATGGCGTAACAGTGCCCTCTACTCCCCCGCTTTCCTCGCGACTGTCGCGTGATAAGATAAACGTCTAACCAATACCGGAGCCCGACGATGATGATACCTAAAATTGCGTAAGGGAAGATGGGGTAAAATGCACCACACCTAAGGAAAACTGAAAAATTTTCGATTAAATTTGCTAGCAGATTGTAGATGGGTTCTTTAAGGATCAATTTCTTCATTGGTTCAGGAAATTTGATAAGTTTTCCGAAAATATAGTGAATTTACAATTTCTTAGTTGCACAGAATTTTTGTTTTGAAATTTTTATATTTTACTTTGATGCTCTGACTCTAAACAACGGAACTATGTGTTAAACTAGTAAAAAAAACGCCAATTTAAAAGTACAATTTAATACTTAGCGGAGGAATAATCACTTTCACTCGCAAACTCACAGAACGGTCCTAGTTTAGCTCGCTCTTCAAGTGTAACTTCTTTTTTCACTATCAAAACGTGTGTTTTCTAGCACTTTAGAAAAGGTGCGTTTTGCCCAGAGGAGTGCACTTTAGCCCAACCTCCCCTACATCCCTATGGCGTGTTACGCCTACGAAGATAAAATGACACTTTTCGATTGTATCAGTATCGTTCGCTTGGACTCACCTGGAATGGGATCGATGGGCATGTCGATCGGGTCAACGCCGCGCTGCTTCAGGAGCGGATGAACCGGCACGCAGGACGGGCGGCGATGGTGGCCAGCATCGGCCGAGGCACTGTTGGCGATTCCGTTGCCGTTCGAAGGAAAGGATGCCGCCGGTATAGCGCTCGCACTGGCCCAGCCCGGTAAGGCAACGGCCGTTAGACACACGACCGCGACGAGCAACAAGTTGGTCGCCGCAATTTGCTTCATCGTCCGCCGTGGTGGGTTTGCCATCATTGTGGTGAACTGGACGGTGAAACGGGACGCGTTGATAGGAACCGCGGTCGCACGCACGCACGCACGCTAGACCCCCAAAACAACAAACCTGCACACCCAAACACTAAACACTGGCCGGTTCCACCGGAACCATCAACACGGTTTACAAATTTGCTGCAAGTATCACCACAGAGGCCACTTAAAATATACTGCACCACGAATTATCAGCACCTTTTTTTCTCTCTCACTCCACACAGCTTCCCCAAACACGGTGCCACTTCCCTTAGCACCTTCGAGCCAGGAATTGAGCCACACGCGTGGCTCCCCAAATTTTGCTCACTTTTGCCACACGACCACACGGGGTGGGGGCTCGCAGGTGTCGTTTTCTTTTCTTCCGGCGGGAAGCACCCAACAATCGGTGGCACGTTCTTGCGGACGGTGGGTCTCGAGTTGCCTTCTCTTGCCTATCGTATATCACATGAAATACCGCATTTCCGCTTGTTCTGCCTGCGCTACGATGATGCGACCGGTGGTGCTAGCTATTTCGTGCAGCAGACCACACGGGACAAGTGTGACCTTTTTCCCTGCGAAAGAAGAAAAGCGTTGACACGGCACGCCGCTTACTAGCTTACCGTGACGCTTCGTGTGACTGCCGGATATATCGCACACTGCACTGTTGCGGCTGGGCGGTATGTGGAATGGTGGTGGCGGTGCGCTTCCTTTTTTTTTTTGATGCCGTGCAAAACGGAGATGGC
This sequence comes from Anopheles epiroticus, assembly GCA_000349105.1. NCBI lineage: Eukaryota > Metazoa > Arthropoda > Insecta > Diptera > Culicidae > Anopheles > Anopheles epiroticus. Next base: position 79,715 of record KB671724.1, read on the forward strand.
GTCTAGCCACGACATAAAGCGGTCCCCCTCTCCCCCGGCAAAAAAGGGCTCAGCAACCGTCCTTCCCGGCAGAGTGTGGTGTTGTTATCGCAGCGGCATTTGAGCGGCAGCGTCCGCGCTCTCGGTCGGTGCACACGAACTTTTCACCTTAAGAATGGGGCTGCTGCTGCTGCTGAATGTACCTTTGCTTGTACCGCCGCGCATACACACACAATGTTAGGCTCGCGCATAAACGCACTCACACACGCACCGCACTGTTGATGTACACGCGAATGCAGGGCCACACACGCGCTTTCCGATTTCCGCAGGCCTACTGCGATGTCTTGCGATTTGGTTTATCGTTTTGCAGATCGATTAGAGGCGGTAACACGACCGAAACTAAGGCAAGCCGCACCAAAACACACCTCCCAGTGATGATGACCGTCGCCTTTGGGTGTTTGTTTGCGGGGCCGTTTGTGTTTTTTTTTCTTTCTGTTCCGCACCCCCGTCCCGCCCGGTTCGATGACGGTGCGCCGCCTTGCAAATATTTTCTCCGATGGACACGCACACACACTCTCTCACTTGAATGCTGGGCTCTCGCAGCACCAGCCTTCCTTACGCGACAGACAGAAAAACTAAGAAGGGTGGTGATAGGTAGGTGGTTATATTGTGCTTCGAGGGATAGTACGTCTAGCACGGCAGGGCACGATTTATGGGGCTGAAGAGAGTGTCATCCTCGTCGACCAACTCTTTTCACGTGCCTTCTCACTAAGCTTTGTTTCGCTGTTTCTTTCGCGCACTTGTCGCACCTCGTGCTTCGGAACCGGGATTATCGATAGCGACTCGTACCGCGATCAATGAGCAGCTTCTGGTTGCCGGTTTAAAGTGTTTTTTTTGTACACGGTTTACACTGCCACGACTGGTCGAATTAATTTCACCAACACGATACTCTTGAACGCGCGCTTCAACAAAGGCAAGCGTAGAACACGCAGCACAAAGGATAAATAAATCGAGAAGGGGTGGTAAACGCGTGCTCGGTTTTGGGTGTTTTACCTTTCTTTAAATCGTAACCAAGCGGGAGTGTAGAAATGAGGCTGAATTCAACAGAGGTAGCAAAAAAATTTGCAACTGTGTCGGACCGCGTATACGCTCGTTCCGTTGGGCACCAGCGCACGAACGCAGAAGCTAAAACCGCGACGAATCGGCGTTTCGGCACACACGTCCACACTCTTCGATTGATCTGAGAGAAATGGTTTTTTAATGCTTCATGCATGCTTTGCTATGCGGTCTGCCATGCTGTGCGGCTGCTAGGGGATGAAGAGATTCTCTCGCATTCTCTCTCCTACTACGCTGCGCGAAAGAAAGAAAGATGAAGCGAGGGAAAGAGACAGTACGAGACAGGTTTCTGGTTAAGTACGGTTTTGAGGTGTTAACAGCGGCAATGAATGAAATTTTAAAACGTGTGTGATTTGTCAGTTTCGAAATGAATAAATCTATGCCTGATCGTTTCTACAAAACAAAACAAACCAAATAACTTTACGATAAAAAAATATTTTACCTTTACTTTAAAATACAATATTTTCCACTCAAGCAGTCAAACGTCATTCAAAACATGGCGGACATAGTGCAATGTGCTAACCTGCCGTGCCTAGCTGCGCTGGAAGTTATTTGGCTGATGTGTCAAAACAATCTGCAAAGAATCTTCGTTTGCCGGAACGAGAAACAAAGCGCATACGTACGGCGGCGATAAAAGCACTTTTAGTTGTCTATTTTGTTAGGAAATAAGGAAATGGCAGCTCTTTAGGTATTCCTGGCTTTACGTTTGTTGCTATGCATCAGCACAGCAGTCAGTAAAGTGATACGTGGTCCCGTTTAATTTGCGGCACGTTTTTGTTGGTTAGCCGGAGGGGGGTGCGGTGGCAAGTGCAGAAGAATAGAATACGTAGGCATCAGCGATAGGTTTGTTACTTTTACCTCGTTCGGGTTCTTTTTAAGTGCTGTTCGGTTCGATACCGTTCGCGATGCGTAGGGTTTCCTTGACCCAGTCCGTGCCAATCGTAACGGTAGGCTTCCTGTGCCTATTTAATGTCCTGCTACTGGTGCATAGCGAAACGAAGAGTCATCCCATCACTACGCAGCTATCAGCGAAATGGGGTATCACACCAGTTCAGCTAGAAATAGCCGAATTCATCGATGAGGAAAGTGCCAACTCGTTCTGGGATTACGTGGAACTGTTGAACAATGTTCCCGATGGATTGTACCGTTTCGGTAAGCATACCAAAGGCGGACAAAATCATACCAGATAAAATACAGCTTTTTTTGCTCTTTTGAATTTATAGAAACGGAAGAAAAGCGGTACAGGAAATCGCTTGAACTAGCTTCAGACATTCTAGGGGAAGGGCAAATCGGATTGCTAAAGCTAGCGCTTTCGCTACATAGCTTTTCACCAAAAGTGCAAGCCCACCTGCAGGTTGCAACGGAGGTGCTGACCAAGGGTGATTGTGAGACGACGATATTTGCCAGTGTCAACGGTAAGGTAGCATGCACGGTGAACGATCTAACGAGCATCTTGCGCGCGGGAGACAAAGATCCGTCCACCGTCGAAACGTTCGCAATCGATCACATCTATCCCGGGTCAGAAAACAATACACTGACGGTGGTACTGTACGGGGAGATTGGTACGCGAGAGTTTAAGGAGTTTCATGCAGCGATAAAACCAGAAACCGAGCGGGGTACCGTGCGTTACGTTTTGCGACATTACGTAAGGAAAGTATCGGCGCGTAAAGTACGGCTGTCCGGTTATGGCGTGGAACTGCATCTGAAATCGACCGAGTACAAGAGCCAAGATGACTCACCTCGGCCACAGGACTCATCGGCGAGTGCCGATGGCAGCAGCGATTCTAGCGATGAGCTGGAGGTGGAAGTTGAAGGGTTCGATTTTGCTCAGCTGAAGAAACGCTTCCCCCACTTGAGCCACTCGCTGGATCGGTTCAGGAATGCATTGCTCGAGCAGCACGAAGAAATAGCGCCGCTAAAGGCATGGGAGTTTCAGGAGCTCGGTCTGCAGGCCGCACAGCGTGTCGCCGAAATGCAGGGTGACGAAGCACTTCAAATGTTACAGTTCATTTCGCAAAATTTTCCCACCCAAGCTAAATCCTTGCTGACGCAAACGGTGTCGGAAGACTTCAAGAAAGAGATGCGCCACAACATTGAGGTGTTCGGGCGCAACCTTAACCTACAGCCGCCAGACTCGGCCCTCTTCCTGAATGGGTTGTTTTTCGATGCGGAAACGATTGATACGGTGACGCTACTGGACACTCTGCGCTCTGAGATGCGCGTGCTGGAGGGTTTGAACCGTATCAACATCCGGGGCGGCAGTGCAACCCCACTGCTTGGGCTGGATCTGTCCTCCAGCTCGAAGGAGTTTGCGATCGACATCCGTGATACGGCAATTACGTGGATAAACGATTTAGAAAACGATGCCCAGTATCGACGGTGGCCCGGAAGCTTGAAGGATTTACTTCGTCCGACCTTTCCCGGTATGCTGCGTAACATTCGTAAGAATCTGTTCAATCTCGTGTTGATTGTTGACCCGGTGGAGGGTGACAGCGCTGGTCGGGATATTGTAAAGCTGGCGGAAAGCTTTGTCGTGCATATGGCACCGGTTAGAATCGGTTTAGTGTTTAAGACCGGCGAAGGAGAAGACTACCGTGCGGTAACGTGCGGCTTTAACTATGTGCACCAGAAGAAATCGGCCACCGAAGCGCTCGGCTTTCTGACCGATCTGTATGCGGCCACCGCCGACCAGAAAGTCATCCGGTACGCAGACGTTCGTCAAGTGTTGAAAAAAAAGTTTAACCGACTGAAGCTGGAAGAGGTTGATGAAATATTGGGCGAAGATTCGGACTTTGATTACGGGCGACAGTTGGCGCAGGAGTTTATCGATCGGCTTGGCTTAAAGACTGTCCCACAGGCGCTGCTGAACGGTGTGCTGTTGCCACAGTCAGCACTCACGAGCGATGAGTTTGAGGAAACAATTCTCACGGAAATCATGCAACAAACGCCAACGCTACAGAAAGCCGTGTACATGGGCGATCTATACGAACCGGTCATAGACTATCTGATGAAGCAACCGCACGTAATGCCACGGTTGAACCAGCGCATCCTGTCCCAGGACGAACCGCACTTTATTGACATGTCGGGGCGGGCACACCCCGACCTGGAAGATATCACTGCTCTGGGACAGCTGTCGAATCCGGACCTGACTGCTACGCTGATGAAGAATTTGAAATATTTCGGTGGCAAGTCTACCTTTCAAAAGTTTCTCGGTTATCGGGTTCATTTCCTCACGGTATGGGTGGTCGGCGATTTGCGACTAGAAGCGGCAAGGAAGCAACTTAAAAATGCGCTTACATTCATGGTAGGTTTCATTTCGCTCTAATTCAAAATTGAAGGTGAATAATAACGGTAATTTCTTTGCTTCCAAGAAATCATCCTCCGGTGCACGCGTAGCATTTATCCCTAATGTAGATGGCAAAGATGCAGCCCGCTCCGAGTTGAAAAAGGACCTTAACGCGCTGGTGTGGGCCACCATCAATACGTTGGATGCCGACGAATCGTACGATCTGGTGATGAAGCTGTTCGAAGCATTTGAGTCCGATCCGAACAGCGTTCCTTCGTCAGTGCCAGACTCTGTGCTCGGCTTTTTGCCCGCCACCCAAACGCATCTGAAGATGCTGCGTGTGTACTGCCAGCGTGTGCTTAAGCTAAAAGCGTCAGCAAGCACAGTAATGGCAAACGGTCGGCTGCTAGGAGTGTTCGATGAGGATGAATCCTTTGTTACGGAAGACTTTGGACTGCTGCAAAGCTTCAACGCACTGCAGTACACTGATAAAATACGGAACGCAATGAAGCAAGCTTCTCAGTCCGACGTGGATGACACGCCAACGATGACGAGCGATACTATAATGAAGCTGGTTTCGATTCTGGTGCCACGACAACAGTCCAAATCGCGATACACAATCCCGTCCGAGGTGCAGGACAGTCGCACTGTAGTGAAGTTGACACCGAAGCGTACCGATCAGCCATTCTTTGAGATCGTTGCTGTGCTTGATCCTGCGTCACGGGGTGCCCAGAAGCTTTCCTCGCTGTTGCTGCTGCTGCGTGAGGTTGTAAACTGCCAGATGAAGATTTTCTTTTGTGCCATCGATAAGCATAGCGACATGCCTGTGAAAACGTACGTAGCACGTTCAGTTAAATTGATTTTCCCATTGATTACTGTTTCCCGCTCGTTTTCCCATGCTGTAGATTCTATCGCTTTGTTGTTGAACCGGAATTGCACTTCACCAACGACGGGCGACTGTCGCCTGGACCATCAGCCAAATTCGTTGGATTGCCAGCCAATCCACTTTTCACGCAAAGTCTCAATGTAAGCATTCAAAAGCCATAGCAGATTTGTTTGACCCAACTTAATCAATACATCTTACCGGTCTCGTGAATAGGTGCCTGAAAATTGGTTGGTAGAGGTGGTGCGTTCGGTTTACGATCTTGACAACATCAAGCTGTCGGAAATTAACGGTCCAGTCCACTCTGAGTACGAGCTGGAGTATCTGCTGCTGGAGGGACACTGTTTCGACAGTACCACTGGTTCGCCGCCACGCGGTTTGCAGATAACGCTCGGCACGGAAGATCGTCCAATCATAGTCGATACCATCGTAATGGCTAATCTGGGTTACTTCCAGCTGAAAGCCAATCCGGGTGCATGGATTTTGAAGCTCCGTCACGGCAAGAGCGCCGATATTTACGACATTACCAGCGCCGATGGGCCGAACACTGTCCACACGCCGGAGAGTACACGTGTCATTATAAGCTCTTTACGCTCACACGTGTTAAAGCTACGGGTAACGAAGAAACCGGGCATGTCCGGCGTCGATCTGCTGGGTGACGAAAAGGATGGAACCGGTGGTGGCGGGATTTGGGACTCGATCAGTTCGATCGTCGGTACGGGCGGTAGTGACGGTACTGGCAATGGAGGTGCCGGTGATACGGAGGTGCTGAACATCTTCTCCGTCGCTTCGGGCCATCTGTACGAGCGATTGTTGCGCATCATGATGCTTTCGCTATTGAAGCATACCAGCACGCCGGTAAAATTCTGGTTCCTTAAAAACTACCTGTCGCCACAGTTTATCGATTTTCTGCCCCACATGGCGGAGGAGTACGGGTTCCAGTACGAGCTGGTACAGTACAAGTGGCCCCGCTGGTTGCATCAGCAGACGGAGAAGCAGCGCATCATCTGGGGCTACAAGATTCTGTTTCTGGACGTGCTGTTTCCGCTCGATGTGAAGAAGATCATCTTCGTCGACGCGGATCAGATCGTGCGCGCGGACATGAAGGAACTGAACAATTTCGATCTCGGCGGTGCACCATACGGCTACACGCCGTTCTGTGACTCGCGGCAGGAGATGGAAGGGTTCCGGTTTTGGAAGCAGGGCTACTGGAAGAACCATCTGCAGGGCCGCAAGTATCACATCTCCGCACTGTACGTGGTGGATTTGAAGCGGTTCCGCAAGATTGCGGCCGGCGATCGTATCCGGGGCCAGTACCAGGCGCTCAGCCAGGATCCGAACAGTTTGTCCAACCTCGATCAAGATCTGCCGAACAACATGATCCACCAGGTGGCGATCAAATCGCTGCCGCAGGAGTGGCTCTGGTGTGAGACGTGGTGTAGCAGCGACACGCTGCAGTACGCCAAAACGATCGATCTGTGCAACAACCCGCTAACCAAGGAGGCGAAACTCACGGCAGCACAGCGCATCGTGCCGGAATGGAAGGATTACGATGCGGAAATTAAGCGGTTGCAGGCGAAGGTTGATGATAGGGAGCACGAGGAACAGGCAGCGGCGGCCGCTGCTGCTGCCATGGGCCAGGAGCCCGACAATGTACATTCCACCGAAGGTAAGTGATGTTTGTTTTTCTTGCTCAACAATGCAGGAAGGATTTCAACTCATGATCGTGCCCGTTTTGTTTATATTCTTTGGTTTCTGTAGATAAGAAATCTAACACGGAGGCGCGACACACCGAGCTGTGAGTGCGTTTAAAGGTGCTGCATTCCGGGCGCTATCGATCGATCGGACCGTCGATCGTGCAAACGGGTTAAGGTGTGTATGTGAGTGTGTTTGTGTGAGTGAGTTAAGCTAGAGAAGAATTTTGTGGAATAAAAACGGGATGAAAAAATCCAACAAAGGAACAATAACTCAGATAGATAGTGTTTTTTTTTTAAATTAACTATATAGTCTGCCTTTTTTTCACGTATTTCTCTCCAGCAATTCGGATAGTTTTTCTACCTTACATGCGTTACACTATTTTGCAATCCAAATTCCATTACAAACACGCCAGTGAAAGCATGTGTCATGCAGACATTTTTATTATCACTTAAAAACCATGCATTAAAGAGGACAATACTTTGTGGTACGTAGGAAAGCGAACAAAGAAGAAAGAAACTAACTTATCTGTTGTCAAACTTAAACCTAAAAGCCGTTGATCCCATGGCTAAACGATATGGCGTCTCAGACTCGTCCCACTCTGCCGATGACTGCGTAATGGAGCAATCGGTAAATGAGGGCGAATCTCCGCTAATAAGCTACATCCTTCGCGGGCAATCCGGACAAAAGGCGTACGTGCGCATCCACAGCGCCAAACAGTGGCGGTGAAATGTATGTCCGCACATCGCTTCTAGTCGCTGCGGTCCGATAATGTTGTGCTGACAGATGGAACATTCGTTGCTTCTGAAAAGGGTGGGAGCGTGGTTTTAAGCAAAGAACACCAGTGCTGATCAAATCTCGCTCACCTTACGTCCAGGCAAGGCATGATGCTGGTGTGTCTAGTTTCGAGCAGGAATGCTGCACTAATCCATGCCAACCAGTGGTGGCTGTGTTGCTGATGTCTTCGAGCGTTACCCGCAGCTTCAACAGTACGATCGTTCACGAGTGCAGTGGCGTACATTTTTAGGAGCCTACCGACCTTCTGCTCTGCTCTGTTCCGCTGTGCTTCCAATAAGGGATGCCACCCTCCTGAGGTTCGCAGGTAGTCGACAAGGATATTCCACCCTTAATGTGCAGTTTTACTCTCACACACACATACACACATGCTGCACAATGACAAATGTGACGATCACCCTCTTATTTATTCGAACTGCATCCTCTTTCACCGCTGCACTTTCCTAATGAACGCTGCTCAGAATGAACACTTTTGCCATTCATTCATTCACTTTCGATGCTTTCGGTGGCAAACCGAGGAAACACGCTGCTCAACAATCAGATGATGCCATGGCAAACTGTGCTAACGAAACAGTCAGTTGATATAATCTTGCTTACCCAAACAACTTAACAGCCCACGGCAACAAATTAGCCTCGTAGCAGAGTCATTGGCGATTAGGTCAATGCGAGGGCATTATACTATATACACCGAATGGTTTCTTAAACGCGTTCGTCCCGATAGTCTTATCGCCTAATTGCCTCCCGCTCCCTGGGTGCCGTGATCTTATCCATTTTCCTTTTTTTAATTCTAGCACTATAAAATGGTAACGAGCGAAACCGTGTAAAATTCGCAGACAGATTTGTGTTGACCAACAGTGTCACTGCACGGCCTGCAAGTGCAACGCGGAAGGATTTGTTCTGGACGGCTTGGTACACGGTTCGTTGCAATCTGAATATCGTCGCGTACTCGCGGCTATTACGAGCGGTACAGCGTACCACTTGGCAGCACGACGGGTTGTCGCTGCTCTGATAGCAAACGTTTCGTTCTGTTTGTATGTGTGCGCGAAACCGAAAGTAAACGAATGCATTTGAAATGTGCAACGGACACAGCGAGTGTGTTCTCGCGTTCGGATACACTCATATAGCGATCGGTTATGGGAATTGTGTTACCTTTGTAAAATATGCTTTATTTTGAACTGAATATCTCTATACGAAACTATAGAAGTTTGCATCGTGATTTATGCTTTAAATTGGAAAAAGAATAAGATGTTCTGAACAGAAATATGCCCTAATAATTAAAGCTATCTTACATAAAAGAAGAAAAAAAGTGCATTCACGTGCCAACAATGATCACCGAGGCAATGTTTTCTTCCGGGTGCGCCTGTACCTCCTGCCACTCGAACGAATGCGCCTTCTTCCGGTGCTTGTACAGGTTCGAGATGTAGCCAAACGATTTGAAGCAGAACGCACACTGATACTGATTGGTGCGCGTGTGCGTCGTCATATGCTCCACCATCGTCAGCTTAGTGGAGAAACCCTTCCCGCAGACGTCGCACTTGAACGAGCGCGAATTCATCGTCACCTCGCACGTGTTCTTCTGGTGCCGCTTCATGTGGAACGTGGTGCGGAACAGCTTCCCGCACAGATCGCAATTGACCGGATCTTCGTTCGAGTGGATCGTTTTCATGTGCTTCGACATGCTGCAGGTACGGATGAGCTTGCCGCACAGCTCACAGTTGGTCATGCGCAGCAGGATACCGTCGTGCGAAGCTTTGTGTGCCTCGAACGCTTTCCGATTCTTGAACATCTTCGGACAGAGTTCGCACATCAGCATCAGGTCGGTGTGAGCGGTACGTTTGTGGGTTTTGTAGGCTCGGTAGTTGAAGCTGGTGGGTTAAAAGAGAACATAAATGTATTGTATGCCGTTTTGTGTTCGATTATGCACTGTTTCGCGATACGTACTACTTGTCGCAAATGTTACATCGAACGTCCTTCACACCGTGGACGCAATCAATGTGCATCTTCAAGTTGGCAAGGAAGTTGAACATCCTACCGCACTGGTCGCACTTGTGCTGTTTCTCCGCCGGTTCCGCCGTATTTGCCGCGTGTGCCTTCATCATGTGCTGGTGCAGATTTTGGTACACCTCTTTGCACACTTCGCATCTGTGACAAGAATAATAGTCATTAAAACCAATAGAACAATATTCCTTTCCCGCCCTTTGCTCCCTTGCCATAATACCAACCGATATTTGTCCGGATTATTGTGCATGTCGATGTGCGTGATGATTTGCTGGCGGTTTACCTGTCTGGTTAAGCAAACGGGACACCGCACGTACATATTCTTGTTGTGCACCTTCACCATGTGCGTGCGGAGATCGCTCAAGTTATCGTACGTCGGCGACCCGACCTGTTCCTCTTCGCACACATCGCACACGATCACTTTGTAAAAGTCCAGCACTTCCTGATCCGGACCCTTTTCCTTCGGTACGTACGGCTTTGGTACGTGCAGCTTCTCGTGCTTGGCCCGCAGATCCTCCGTCTGGAACTTTCGCTTGCACAAACTGCACGGGAACGGTAGGTTCTCCTCCAGTTCGCTCTGGTGCACTCGCATGTGCTTCTTAAGCGATATGTTACAATCGGTGTACTTTCCGCAAATCTGGCACCTGGGAAGCAGAGACAGAAGAAAGGATCGTATAGTCGAAACAGTACCTGTAGCTGTATGATTCCTAACAAAACTCACTTATTCTTCTCCGGATCGTCGTGGGTCTCCATGTGGCTTACGAACATGCCCGGTGTGTGACATTTCTTCTCACACTTTGGACACTTCAAGAACGGCGGCTGGTTGTGTTCGACCCGGTAGTGCAGGTGTGCCTCGGCGAACTTTTTGAATGTAACCTTCTCCATGCAGATATGACACACAAACTCGTCCACGTACTGGAAGATCTTATTATCGCGTGCCGCCTGTTCCGATTCCATGTTGCACTGATACTCGTAGAAGGCAAAATCGTCCATGTTTAGGGACTTTTGCAGCTCGAGCCTTGCGTCATACTCCGGATCGTCTCCTGGCTGATATTCATTTTGTTCCTCCCCTTCCGCACTTTCCTCCTCGTCCAGCTCGCTACCCTGTTCCATATCACTGTAGTGTTTTGGCTTCCGTCTGCGGGTCGATCTCCGTTCCGCTCGTGCGTTATGTTGAGCGTCTGATGATTCCTCGTCCTGACTTTCCGTCTTTATCTCTTTCTTGATATACTGTGGGGTCGATTCGACAGGAGAAGCAGTTTGCTGAGCGTTTGCATTCTTTGGTGGACGACCTCGGCGACGTTTCACGGGCACTTCCTCATCGTTGCCGGTCGAATCCATGGAAGTGTTATTTTCGTCGATGCTTGAATTGTGTTCTTGCTTCACACTTTGTATAGGCAGCTGCAGGTCGGGTTTCGGATGTTTCCGTGGGCGACCTCGACCACGCTTAACGGGCTGTTGTTCGGCTGCCAAGACGTCGATGTCAATGGTAGAACTTTCCGTGGCGGGATTCATCTTCATTTGACCGTTTAGTATAACGGGCCCCCGAAGGATTTCCGATTTGGCCGTACCGTCCGTTGCATCGTCTTGAAAACCATCCAAACGGTAAATCATTCCCCCTCGCTCGTCATCCTCTACTTCGATCTCCAAAACCTTTATCTCTTCTTTATTCCAGAATGCTGAAGAACTGGTGCGCTGCTCTTGAGAATTATTTGTTTTGGGGTTACCGTGCTCACCGATCTCGTATAACGAGGAATCATCATTCAAGTGCTTCATCTGCATGCGCAGTTCCTCTGCATCTTCCTCCAGGAACTCAATATTTTCCAACTCTTCTATACCGTAATCCGTGGCTGCAAAGTGCAACGAAGCGATAAAATCAGACAGGAGAGCGTTCCAACGCTTTACACTTTTACTTACTCGTCTCATCGGTTTTGATACAATCATCCGAAAAACAGCCATGGATGTCTTCCAGTTTTGTGTAGTATCGATGAAAGTTATGTATGGTGGTCCAGCAATCCATGCAAATGTGTGGTTCGTTGGCGGGAATCAGCTGAAAGTGAAGAAACAACACGAAAAGGCGCATTATTGGCACGGTTGTTTAGTACTACCTTAAACTTGTTTTCGTTGTAGCGTCACTACTACGGGCTGAGCGTTTGAGGGCGCTCGCACGAGAACCACCTACATTGATCCTCAGATGTTTCGATATGATCAGTGCCATATCAAGATCTTTGTTGGATTCACTGAACACGCTCAAAAACCATTTTGAGTCCGTAGTTAAGCAAAGAGCGCAATTCCTGTCTTGGGTCATTTTCGGGCTATGTTGTTGCTACCAAGCGTCGGGGCAGAAAAAGCAGAATTGGCTTGATGTTTTCCTACTGACAGCTGTCAGCCATGTTGGGCTGCTGAGGTCGCGTATACACACAGCAGGCAACGTATTTATGAAAAAAATGACAGCTTGGGAAACGCTTTGTTTGTGCTTCTGGCTCTGAAGCGTGAATTGAAACGCGTCTTGCTGTAGAAATGAATTAATTGCAATTCGATTATCAAATGCGTTCTCGTAGTCCTTTTCCTGTTTTATCTTTTTCATTTTCATTTTAATTTCAATTAAGTTTTTTATGATTTGTTCGTTCTAATAATGTGTTAGACGTTTCACAGTTCATCTACACTAACTCAATCCGGTACCACGAACCTGAGCTACTCGGTTCCCGAAAAAGGTGGAAGACCCATAGTCGAGTCCTTCGAGACCATCGAACCTACAAGTCCCATACAATTTTGACATACGTTCGAACACACAGTCAGATGGCACTTATTTTAAAGCAAAGATGCAATACGAATGGAACGGAAACGGGTTCTCTATAGAAAGGAACTGAACCATGACAGTAGTTTTTTGATGTATCAAATCAGTACAATTTGTCCATGGAGCGTCAAATTTCCAAAACCGCGTAACTCGGGAACAGACTGTATCGTGAATCGTTCGGAACACGTTTATAGAACTTTTATCTGAAATTTTAGGATCTTTTGTTTAATTTATTTTTGAAAGCTATATTTTCGCACATTTCATGCGACATTTGTTTAAGCTTACAGCTGCACAGGTGTTTCTTACCTGATGTAATGTTCTAATTCTAAAAATTTTCAAATTATGACGGTTGCAAATCCCGTCCGCGTTCAATACGGATTTAGTTTCGTACCATGATAACCGACGCGATGCCCTCCTCCGGGCGGGCCAGTATTTCTTGCCACTCGAGTGGATGCGCCTTCTTCCGGTGTTTGTACAGATTCGAGATGTAACCAAACGATTTAAAGCAGAACGCACATTGGTACTTGTTTGTGCGCGTGTGTGTCGTCATATGCTCGATCATGGTTAGCTTCAAACAGAAACCCTTCCCACACACCTCACATTTGTGTTTGCGCGAATCGATCGTCGCCTCACAGGTGTTCTTCTGGTGCCGCTTCATGTGGAACATGGTGCGGAACGTTTTGCCGCACAGCTCACAGCTCACCGGTCCATCCTCGGAGTGCTGTGAGGTCATGTGCTTCTTGACGTTGCTGTTCTTGATCTGCTTGTTACAGAGCTTACAGGTCGTAAACTGCACTAAACTATCGTCGTGCGTGGCTTTGTGCGCTTCTAGCGCGCCACGTGTTTTAAACATTTTAGGACAATGTTCGCACATCAGCATCTGATCGGTGTGAGCTGTTCGCTTGTGCACTTGGAAGGCTTTCAGATTGAAGCTGTAAAACAGAGGCACAAATTACGGGTCAATATGGTTGATTCTATCTGTTTATACGTTGGCAGTACTTACTATTTATTACACACATTGCAACGAACGTCTTTCGAGCCGTGGACGCAGTCGAGATGCATTTTCAAATTAGCAAGGAAGTTAAACATTCGTCCACATTGCTCACATTTGTACTTCTTATCCGCCGGAATGGCAGTGGTGGGCGTATGGGCTTTAATCATATGCGAATCTAGATTCTGATAGACTTCCTTACAAACTTCACACCTGAAAAAAAAAACAATCAAAAGGGAACCATATCGTTGTTGTCAATTTCCTCTTGATACCCATTTCCGCTTTACCCTTACACTTACCGATACTTCTCCGGATTGTTGTGCATGTCGATATGTGTGATAAGATGTTGCCGGTACAAATTCCGCTTGTTACAAATTGGACACTTCAGGTATGCTCCCTTGTTGTGCTCTTGCTCCATATGTACCCGCAGGTCCCAGAAGTTTTCAAACGAGGTCGATTCGGGACATTGCTTTTCGCACACATCACAGTAGATGCGTTTGTAGAACGCAAGCAGCTCCAGATCGGGACCCTTTTCACGTTTTACCAACGGTTTGGGGACGTGCAGCTTTTCATGCTTGTTTCGCAGCTCCTCCGTTTCAAACTTTCGTTTGCAGCGACTGCAAGGGAACGGTAAATTCTCCTCCAGTTGACTCAAATGCACACGCATGTGCTTTTTGAGAGAGATGTTACAGTCCGTAATTTTACCGCAAATGTTGCATCTAAAAAAGAAAAGCATTACTTATGCGATCGGATTGTTGCTTTGCCGAATAGCGAGTCATACTTATTTTTTTCCGGATCTTCGTGCGTCTCCATGTGGCTCACGAACATACCGGGCGTAAAACATTTCTTGTCACACTTGGTACACTTCAAAAAGCCCGGCTCGTTGTGTACCAGCTTGTAGTGGCGGTCCGCATCGATGAACCGTTTGAACGATACGTTTTCCACACAATAGTGGCAACAAAATTCGTCCACGTACTTGAATATTCGCTCATCCCGATCACTTTTCTCACGCTTTACTGGCCTCTGCTTTCGAACCTCATAGTCTGATTCATTGTCCAGTTCGTTTTCACTCTCTTCATTTAATTTCTGACCACGAATTACCTTTCGGCTTGCTTTTGTGTGTTGCTCTTCCGATGGTGATTGGCTATCTTTTTCAATTTTTATCTTACCATTAGCATGCACTGCAGCGATAGACTGAATGGGATCAGCGGCAAATGAATTTTTAGGTGGCCGACCTCTTCGTCGCTTAATGGGTTCGTTTATTGCAGGGACAGGCGTATGAATGATAGCTTGAGGTTCTTCAACTTTTAATTCCTTGTTCAGAGTGTCCTGCTTCCGTTTTGGTGGCCGTCCTCTGGGACGTTTTACAGGCGGTTCTGAAGCACATGAATCAATAATGGTTTCTGTTATGCTTAATGCTTCATTTCGCAGTTCCACTTTTTGCTTTGGCGGGCGTCCTCTGCCCCGTTTTGCGGGTTGTTCTGCGGGAACGACAGTGACCATAGGTACGTTGCTTCTTTTTGACATTCCTGCTAATATTTTTTCCTTGCTGTCGGAATTCAGTGTATCATGGTCGAGCATATTATCATCCGATGGACAATATGCTTCGCAATCATCTTCATTATCGTTGCTATCATAATCTTCCACCTCTACAAAATGCTTCTTTTCCGATGTGGTCATTGTGTCAGATGTTTCCGTTGCATGGTATTGCAACACCACGTTAGTACTGGCAATCGATGGTATCATTTTCACACCGGTTTCAATTATTTTAGAGCTCCTGTCTTCTTGCTCGTCTACAATTTTCTCTTGCAAGTGCTCCTCGTGGTGCTGCGGTTCTTGTACCTCAAGTTCAGTAGCTGGAACGAGGACAACATTGTTTTAGTAATTAAGACACACAAAATAGTTATTGGATTGTTATTAGTTAGCAGTTGTCTCACTTTGTTGCTCGGACGAATTCACAGCGTGTATCTCATCACTGTGAATACTCTCCAGCTTGGTGTAGAATAGATGGAAATCGTGTATGCTGGTCCAGCAATCCCCACAGATGCAAGGCTGTGCTGCTGGTTTTAGCTGAACAAGAAAAGCAAAGGAAAGTATTAACACACTGGATTGCAAAGCGACAATGTACATGGACTTACATCGAACCATAGATGTTTAGATATAATCAGTGCCATATCGAGCGTCCTGTTGGTTTCATCGAACACTTCCATGAACCATTGAGCGTCGGTCGTTAAACAAAGCGCACAGGTAGCATTGTACGCCATTGTTGCGTATATTACTCGACGATTAATTCAAAAGGTTCACAATTATTCCCTGGACTAAATTAAAGCTATTACTTGCAAACATAAATCAGTGGAGCAAGTACCTATGTTGTTTGTTTACGTTGAATTATGCTAACCGAAACCCTGCGTGCAAGATGTCACAGTGGACAACGCTACCCAATGTACAAAATACCATAGTAGGTGACGTCAGTTTGTTCACACATAAATACCCTTTTTGATGGACTAGATTTCAAAGATTTTTTTATCTATTCTAGTCCATCTCGACAGCAGAACACCGTAGGCCTGAAGTTGTTTAGGTGCCCTGCTTTCTTTTTGTTAGAATTCAAATGCGTATGAAACTGTAATTTTGAAGGAATCAAGTGCATGGGACGGAATAAAGCGGTACTAGTACATGGAACACGATCAGAGACGGACTTCCTTTTTACTCTCTGCCTTTGTTGGACGATCGGAACGACTTTTAAAAAAATATCACAACTTAGGGCGTTTTTAAAGAAAGAAAGAAAAGATCTACCAACGTAACACTTTAAGTAAAACTTTCTATTGGGTCCGTACGCTTCTCGTATCCTTTTGAGTTCCCGCATTTCTTCCTCCTCCCAGGAGTTTTTCCTGCTGCGGTGAACTCTTTTCTCCACTTTTCTGAGCCGCTTATACTTTTCTGTGCATGCCCCCGCTCAGTTCAATGCCTTTGCAGCATTACTTGGTATGCTTCGTTTTTACGTTCGCTCACTTGGCTCTTTCTGTGACTGAGTGTACCCATCCATATCAAGATTGTTAATCCTGCGTACGGGGGGCTAATGTAATTGCCTGCCGATTATTCAGTTCGCTAATAATCAAAGTTCTACTACATCTACCTACCTATAATTCTGATGTATTTGAAGTTTTTGAATTTCATGTATATTTATAGTTTTTATTATCGCTTGTTATTAAGTTTTTTTCAAACACTTTTTTTTAAAATGAACCTGCAAATTTCGTCCACTTCATTTGACATCTTTATGAGTTGATCTTCGCATGTTATGTCAAGGTCAAAACGTTTGCGCTTCGATACGGAATTAGTTTCGTACCATGATAACCGACGCGATGCCTTCCTCGGGGCGAGCCTGTATTTCTTGCCACTCGAGTGGATGCGCCTTCTTCCGGTGCTTTTGCAGATTCGAGATGTAACCAAACGATTTGAAGCAGAACGCACACTGATACTGATTGGTGCGCGTGTGCGTCGTCATATGCTCCACCATAGTCAGCTTAGTGTGGAAACCCTTGCCGCAGACTTCGCACTTGTGTGGACGCGAATCGATCGTCGCCTTACAGGTGTTCTTCTGGTGCCGCTTCATGTGAAACATGCTGCGGAACGATTTGCCGCACAGCTCACAGCTCACCGGTCCATCCTCGGAGTGCTGTGAGGTCATGTGCTTCTTGAGGTTAGCATGTTTCATCTGCTTGTTGCAGAGCTTGCAGGCCGTAAACTGGGCCAAACTATCGTCATGTGAGCGTGCGTGAATTTTCAACGCACCACTAGATTTGAACAATTTAGGACAATGTTCGCACATCAGCATCTGATCGGTGTGAGCCGTTCGCTTGTGTGCTTCAAAGGATTTCAGATTGAAGCTGTAAAACAGAGGAACAAGGTAAAAGGTTAATAACGCTGATCTACCACTAATACATTGATATACCACTATATGTGTACTCACTATTTATTGCACACATTGCAACGAACATCTTTCGAGCCATGGACGCAGTCGAGATGTATCTTCAATTGGGCCAGGAAGTTAAACATTCGTCCACATTGCTCACATTTGTACCTTTTATCCGTCGGTATCGCAGTGGTGGGCGCGTGGACTTTGATCATATGCAAATCTAGCTTCTGAAAGACTTCCTTACAAACTTCACACCTGGCAGAAACCAAAAGGGAACCAAACCGTTGTTGTTAATTGTCCTCTTGATACATTTTGCTTGCCCGTTAAAGTGAAAGAACATGGAGCGTAATTCGTTAGCATAATCTTATTATACATTAGCACTATCTGGTAACTGAAGCTATCAAAAACAATTTTGATTGATATACCCAATGATTGTCATGTTTAATCTCTTTTGCAATGCGAAAGAATGGTAAAAACTCAGAATTTAAAACATTTTATCGATTTGACATCTTATTTTGCCATTTTTGTCAAAAAATGAGAAAAAAATTAGCTGTTTTTCAAAGAGAAAACCAATACGCGATGCTAAGCGTCACCATCAGGTAAAGCTAGTGTAGATCAGATTACGCTAGTGAATCACGCTCCTTGTCCTCCGGCTTTTACACTCACCGATACTTCTCCGGATTGTTGTGCATGTCGATATGTGTGATAAGATGTTGCCGGTACAAATTCCGCTTGTTACAAATTGGACACTTCAGGTAT
>KB671725.1:0-10118 GCA_000349105.1 Anopheles epiroticus
GTAGGATGCCAGGACGCATGGTACAGCCGCCCCTAACCTGGGGAACAGACGCTGGTTTGAGCCGCTCCTAACATGGAGAACAGACGCTCAAAGATGAACTGCTAGCGAGTAGCAGTCCATTCCACCTCCCAATTCTGCCTCAAAACCACCTTGGAATTGGTGGTTGAGACTGTTGATTCTTCATGTATGCCCGCATCTAGTTTTTCCTCCTCATAACTATCACACATAGTTCGGTAAATGTCTTGGAAATACTTTCATCCCTATGAAATTGTGAAAGTATGCGCGCTGTATCATGTGGTTGTAGTTAATTTTTAATTAAGTCATTTTTCATAAGTTTTTTCTTTTGGATAACGGTAACAAACATAGTTCAAACAAAAAGTAAGTTTTTTGACAAGTCTCTTCCAACAATGATGAGTTATATTATTTATTGTTTAGATATTATTATAAATGAATGTGTAACATTAGAGTCTCAAAAACTTATTCTTCCTTCAGTGATCCTAGAGGCTGGTTTCCTAATCAACGATATTCGGAAAATTGTGGAAGGCGGAACAAGAAAAGCTACAAACTGTTCGCTAACAAAGTTCGTAAGGCTACCAGTATCAAACCGAGTAATCACTTGTGAGATCAAATTCTTGAACAAATTGGAAATTTTGAATGCCACACTTACCTCTTGAATTGCTTCTATCTCACCGAAACTTTGAGCTTAATTCGGTTTACGGATATTAGCATCTTGGTTCGTGTCACTATGATGAATTGCAGCAGACGTTGATTGATTTCGGTAAATTCTATCACGTGCAAAATGCCCCATGTTTTCACACTAGAAACAACAACCTGTTCGATACCGTCGTAGCCGATAGTCTGGTTGATGATGTTCGTAGCTTGAGCAGTTGGTGCATTTCATACTGACAATGTTGTCAGATTGTCTCTCTTGGTTCAGACGGTGACGATGTCATTTGTTGTCGCACAGGTTCATATTTCTGCATTAAAACTTTGAGCTCTTCTTTTGAATTATCAGCAAAACGAATCGCAGCAGTATTAATGAGATCTCCAATTCCATCGATCGTTAAGGATAAGAATTCTTTCTCGGGTATTAAGGCACTCATAGCTATGTTTTCCATTCCCAATGTAATTGTTGGGAAAGAAACCATCTTCTGCGATGCTGATGATAGACGCTTTCAATTGATAGTTTCGTCGAAAACTTATCCAAAATTTGCTAATTTAATTCATCAGATTACATCAAATCGATCAAAAATTCGTGTCGTTTAAAATTTCTGCTGTCTATTGTCATTCTCCTCGTGACAATTAATCCCTTCCTTGACGATACGAATATGATAGGTCTTTTTCTTGCCTTTCATTTTCTTACCAGTGGTGCCCACTACTGTTGCTTTACCGCGTGATTTGTTTTGATTGTTGCTAATAATCAATATGTGTCGTATCAAAGCAGTTTTACTCTCCATGTCAAAGACCAAAAATTTACGTATAATACCATGAGCACCATGAATCACGAAATATTAAATGTGTTGTTGCCATACAACATACAAGTTTTTTAGAATACTCAAATATTAGTTATAGTGGTTGGTCACTTAGTTGTGGTGATTAGTCACTGACTTCTGTTATGGCACTGATCGACATGTTTTTTTTATGAAAACTAAGTATACATCTTTGCCAGAGAAATCATTCATCCCAATGTTTTACTTTATTTGTTTCATATTTAACATGTTGACCCGGAGATTAATAAACTAAGGAGACAAACTCAGTAAAACTGAAGCACAAATCTTACCACAATTGTCACACATGCTAAAGGCGAAAAAATAACCAACATTCGTGAAACATGTAAACAAACCGTATGTGGATGGAGTATGCATAGATAATAGGTATTATATAAAAAGAAGAAATGCTTTTTAATAAATGTAAAAATCTTTTTCTAGATCATTTATGGCCGTGCTTCCTGAGCAATTTCCTGTCATTAGGACCACACGTATGAATGGCATTTGAAAAACTAAAAAAAATGCGATAAAAATATTATTTTTATTAATTGATCATTTGATTAATTAATGGAATGTTCTAACTTTAATAAATACCAATAGAACTTCCGCTTATATTGTTTTGATGAATTGTTGAAAGAACCTTATCGAAGCAGAGCGACGAAACAAAGTTTTGTTGCACCTTATCAAAATCGATCGCTTTTCTGACTGAGATACTCTTAACATTAAGTTAGGTAGCACTGTAGTTCGGTTTTGCTATGTTTATTATGATGTCTTTGCACCATTAATTTAAGGTTTGTCGATGAATCTGTTTATGAGCATAGAAATCAAGTGTCATGTTTTTATAAAAAGATTTGAAAATGGCAAATTGAGCAATGTGATAATCATCTGCCCAAATTGATTAAGATCATAAAGTTTAATAGTATAGAAAAAACAAACGCCATGAAAAGTCATCTGTTATTGTACGACTTTCTGCTTTTGAAACCGGTTTCCGCTTTTTTTTTGCTGGAATACTACACTGGACTCTACACTGGGATATCAAAGTAGCATCATCATAAATGTTCTAGGTAGTGATGGGCCGGTAAACTCGAACCTATCGTGTCTAAGCCATTGGTTTGCGAACCGCAGTATCTTGTTGTATGCTTTGAAGCAACTACGGATAGGATTCGATATCGCAAGCAGCTCTCCAGACTCTGGATCTAATTGTATATAAAGTTGTATGACCCATCACTACTTTTAGATAACGGTGTCAGCGGGTCAAAAGAAGACAAACCCTATTATTCATTGATAATTCAAGGAAGAATGATGTTCCAAACACGTTGTTTACACAGGTGATTTCTCTTTATATTCTTCTGAATGTGTGGATGGAAGCGGAATATCTACATAAGATACTATACATTCGCTTTGGATCACATGTGTGAGTTTTCAGCCCAGATGTTTTGCTATTGCGTATGGTAATCAATGAGTAGAAATGAACACACACTCACTGCAGGTTTTGTTTTATGTTCAGCAACTTAAAAAAAAGTACAAGAGAATGGTTATCGGTGTGGCAATGACTATGACAACAAGAGAAGTGGGTCACAATTCGTAGTGTGATCTTACGATTCCCAGCGCATAAAAGCATTTGTTCCGGGAGTGATCAAAGTATTCTTGTGGTTTCCGTGGAGACACGATTAGGCTGTGCGCGTTGTTTGTTGTGAGAGGAAAAAATGTTGACGCTAAATTTGTTTGCTTGTGTTTTATTTTTTTTCGTAGCTGTGCCAATCTCTATTACAGCACAAGATACAAATTTTTTCAGAAATTTAATTACATTTTCAGTTTTTAACAGGTAAACGTTTAAAAAGGTAAATTTATTATTTGCTTGTTGTTAACATACCGTTGGAATTACAGTGAGCAAAACGAGACTACAAACGTTGTATCGGACTTTACGGATTTTGAAGCTCTGGGTTGCAATAGCTCAGACCCATTTGCTATCATAGTACATGGATGGAAGGAGAGTTGCCAAACGGAATGGCTGGTAGACATGATTGGCAATCTTTCCAACGTTCGCACTGGTTGTATCTATTGCATGAATTACAACAATTTTTCTCGGCACGATGACTATTTCGGGTTAGTGAGGCAATTCTCGCCAATCTCGGAAGTACTGGTGGAAAAACTGCGACAGTTGGAGAATTTTGGCTACAATTTCGATGACGGTTACATGTTTGGCTTCAGCTATGGTGCCCATCTGGCGTTCGAATCGTTGAGGAGGTTTGGGCCCGGCAAGCTAGCTGCATTGGATGGTGCGTGTATGATTGATGGATAGATCGTGAGTGCAAGGGTTATGTGTGTGTTTTGACATGATTTTTTGTCTGACGTTGTGTTCATAGTTTGTGAACCAGCTGGTCCTGGATTCGACGGAGAGCAACAGTATCGAGATAAGGATCCAAAAGAAGCAGCAAAAAATGTACAATGCATCCACACGAGTGACAACTATGGAACGCACGAGCGAAAATGTCATCAGAACTGGAACATGGGACGCTGCGGCAAATCTCAAGACGCAGCCGGTCCTTACCCCAAAGGGTCGCATGGGTTGTGTCCGTACATATTTAACAGCGCGTTCAAATACGACTTTTTGGCTATGCCCAACAAGCAAAGGTGCGAAACAAAAAGGCTTGCACCAGCATGGCCCAAGGGCTTCCGGATGGGCTATTTCATGGATCGCAAAAGGTATGAACACAATAGCGTGACTGATTTTCCGTGAAACTGTGAAGCGTGAAACTTTCGAAGAAAAGATATAATGAAATAAAGCTTTATTCTTTGAAGCTATGTAATGGATAGATGTGAAAACATCCATTTATACTGTTGTTTGACTAATACGCATCACCTTTCTTTTCAGTGACGTGATTGGTGATCTTTTTGCGGCCACTTCGAAGGAATACCCTTACTTTGATAATACCTTTGCTAACGAAGTCAATGAAGTTTAATTAGTTTGCGGAAGGATACGGGACTACTGCAGTACTTGAAAAAAAGTATGATAAAAGAAGGCTTCCGGACTGAATTAGGACCATCCCGGGAATAATTGAAGCATATCAAATTAAATTGTCACCAGTTTTTGTTAAGATTTTGATCACGGTACCGAAACCCTTTTCTAAATTCTATGTAATAAAAAAATGACTAGTAAGTTATGCATTTTTTTTTAAAAAAAAAAAGAACATTTTAAGAATGTCGAATGGCGCTGAAAAGAACAATATAATTATCGCATTGATTTTTTTACACCGATTTTGAATTTATTGTTTTTGTTTTATTGCTTTGTTATGTTGTTAACATTTGATTTTGATTTAATTTGTCCTCACTGGTTATCCTAATGTGTTATAAGGTATTAGTATGTATATACGTATATGAATTGTGGTCCATTTTCCTATCAATTATTATTATTATTATTATTGTTTTTATTTCTATTACTATTATTTTTATCTTGACTGCCTCAGGGGTTTAACAAAAATCGTCTTAATAATGGATTTAAATAAACGCGTGCGGAAATTTGAAACAGAAAAGTGAAAGTCAAACAGAACAGACGAACGATTAAATGACACGAAAGCTTTAAAACATGGATCGTTTGCCAAAAGTTTAACTAAAAATAGAACTACAAAAAGAGATAAACATCATAAGGTGCATAACAAAATTTTGCATGAAAATTTCATAATTTATGTTGCTAAAAGTTTAATGGAGCCCAACAGAAGCATATCAGAAAAAATAATTACAATTTAATAGCATTGGATAACTTTTGCACCTTCCTCTCTTTAATTTTGATGCTCTAAGCCTTAGATTTATTCACTTACCAGGGGCTGTTTGCTGAGCCAGATGTGTTTTAGATGAGTCCGAAACCACTCACAATGGTTAAATTTAAAGTCTGAAGGTTCGATTAGAACTATTTGAGCTCTCAAAGGAAGTGTACATAAGAGTGCAGAGCCTTCCTTTCATATGTGTTTCATGCATTTTTAGTTGAAGCGAAAATACATGATTTGAATTAAATTTAGAAAGAAATTTCATGTGAAACAATTTCAGCAGCCAAAAGGTGTGTCGAAACAATAATTGAAATATTGACTTTTGCGAATGTGTTACTACTGGGAGCAACAAGAATATAGCTTGGTTTTTACACCTTGTATTTTTGGTTCGGATGAAAATGCCTGAAATGGATTGAATTTGGTTTGCAATTTCAACTGAAGCGTTGAGAAATTCGAAATGTTGGGAATTCGAAAATAGAATTAAAACGACAGGTGAATTTAAGACATAGAATTTGGATTGCACTATAACAAAAAAAAACTATACTGTGTGACCGATTTACCCGTGACATAACCAATCAAAAATATTCGTATTTTCGGATATACAATTTCCGTCTATTGGGTGACACAATAAGCCTTTTAGAACCAAGGCCTACGAAAACACTATTGTACTTTGTACCTATAGAAGGATAGTAAATCCTGCTGCACCAGTCCAAATAGGATTCGATACAACTTCGGGCCCTATGACCGACTAATACCGTTACCACTAAGCTAACGAACTAATAACAGGTTTTTTAGATACGCAAAAATACTACATGTATCAGTGTTTATATTAACGACTAACAATTGTTCGTATCTCGTGATTCGTTTTCGTTTAATTGACGGACGGATATGCTAGGGGTGTTCTGTTTACTCAATTTGCGAAAAAGGTATAGGTTCTCTTTAATTAAATTTTATAAAATTCACTCAAGATACCAACAAAAAAACTGGCTAGGTAGCAACACAACCTAATTGAATTATTCAAGTTTGTTAAAATATAGAGCAATTATAAGCGAAAACCATGCTCGGGTTTTTGCATGAAAAGGAACTCAGAAGTGTACAGCTACTTTGGTACGGTCCTTGCTTCTTTGCCGACGGTGATTGTTATCGTGGAACAGCTTATTTTTTTATTTCGGAAACAATGTACCATTGTTACAGCGGGTGCCTGTTTACTATTTCCAACCGGTGTGGTTTCGACACATGAATTGAATGTAATTGATGGTAGAGGCCGTTGTAGGTGGAAAGGTAAAAAGGTCACTTGTACACAATGGTTACGATAGAAAAAGAACAGCAAAACTCAGTAGTTTCTTGATTTGGAACAAACCAACAGTTGCATATCTCACAGCATAGCACAAGGAAAGTTTGCAATTGTACGTAGTAAGTTAAACAACTTCCAGTTTTCGAAGAAAAAGTAAACAAATTGTACGTGGAATGCCTTAATCCCTTGCAAGTAAGTGCACAGTTAAACTCTTATTCAATTAAAATGTAGACATTAACTATTTTAAAGTTTTTATAATCAGTATTTCTATTTTTGATCAGAAATTCACAAACT
This sequence comes from Anopheles epiroticus, assembly GCA_000349105.1. Taxonomy (NCBI): domain Eukaryota; kingdom Metazoa; phylum Arthropoda; class Insecta; order Diptera; family Culicidae; genus Anopheles; species Anopheles epiroticus. The sequence continues at coordinate 6,840 of KB671725.1, forward strand.
TTTTCGTCAGCTTGAATCTGTTATGAAACTAGTGTGGAGATTATGAACTTACTAAAGTCGATTGAAATATGCTGTGGAAACGCAAAAACGTGTGAGCGTATCTGCACCCTTATGGAATCAGTTGCAATAGTTTCTGACTTATGTAGCGCTGTCAACTCAAGACCAATCGATTGTCGGCCCAAAATAGAAGAACGAAGAGGTGGTGCGATTGAGTTGTGAGAAAGCTTAAAGCTGAATACACAAGATTTTGTGTGTACACCAGATGTTCGTACTTGTTCGAATCGGTATCGGAAGGGTTTGAGGGACATTCCGTACTTTAATACTTTGAAATCATTAGGTAACTATTAAAGACATTCTTTCGATGTTGAAGCCACTAGACAAGTGGTGAGCTTTGTGGTAAGCAGTTTTGACACCATAGTTTCGTTACCTTTAGTGCCACTCTATGAGGTGAGAGTGAACAAGATTGTGAACAAGTCAGGTTTTTATCCGTTAAAAGAAGACGAAGGAATTAAAATGTCATATCAGACCACTGGGTTTTACCAATCAGAAAAAGTTGTTCAAGTACCTCAAGAAGTTTGAGAGAAGGTTGACATAGTAGGGAGCTTACGAAGTGTTATTGCATAGTTTCGAATGCGTAAGTAAATTCTTTTTGTAAATGCTGTTGTCATTTTAAATTTGTTTTTTTCTTATGTGGTGCTAAATTTGAATTTCTCAACCTATATGAAACTAGCATTTTTATACTTTTATGACTACAATTTATGTAATTTTTCTTTTAATACCAACTTTTTTTTAATAGGTTTTATCCAAAAGAGTAACGAAAACAGATCGATTATGCAATAAACAAGAAAGGCAATCTCACTTAAACTCTTCCTACTGCCGTTTCAAATGAACTGCCGGAATCTAAAAACGACATGCCGCAATTCAATTGACAGACAATAAGGTTTCTTTTTATGCTTCGTTTGGCTGGTTTTTTCGTTCTTTCTATGTTTATCGAAACTACACTAAACGAATTAAACCTCTCAATTGCTATAATTTGATAGACACGCTAAAAAGGCCTTGCAGAATGGAATCGTCATTAGTTTTATTTTCATTCTCAGATCCATTATTGTGATTATGTTCGAATTGATCATATGATTGATATTGGTTCCAACACCATCTCATCTAATGAGCTAGGTTTGCTTATGAGAACAAGAAAAGTGATATTTTTCACCGTGTTATATTTGTGCCTTGTATATATTGTCTGGGTTTGAAAACGTCGAAAGTAATATCTTAACCTTAGTGTAGGGATTGATATTAGTATTATGAAAAATAAATTATACAAGTAGGCTAGAAGAGAAAACACCAATTGGTAGAAAGTCGAATTAGAGCTTAGCAGGCTATGAAACCAGAAAAGAGAGTTCAGTCTTGTGATTGATTCCATCGTGTATAGAAGCTTTTGTTTGAGCGAAGAAACTGGCGAAATAAAGTCGAAATGAACGGAAATCACGACACTTAGTAATCACATGCAACAGCTTTCAAGTGCCTAACAATATTGAATTCAATCGTTTCAACACCGTTTAGATAGAGTTTCCTACACGCATCGTACTTGTGAGTAAACCATGCAATCATGTAACGCCAAATTCAGTACAGTTCTTTTTAATTAGTTATTTTTTAATTCATTAGAATCTTTTTTAATTACTGATTATTGTCGTTTCGTTAAGTAGGATAAACATAATTCATATATGCTTTCGTTGGCAGTCTTTATTGATGGACAAAGAGTTGACAAACTATCGTAAGTTAAAATCGTAAGTTAAAACATTGCTATTTTCTTCTACTAGAATGCGCAGAATGTTGAAAATTACCTTAGGTGAAATTTTATGTGGATATATTTCAGTTCTTTTAATGCATCACCATAACAAAAGGTCATAAAATGTTTGTAAATTTGCTCAGATCTTTTCCTTTAAAAAAATGAAGGATAGTACAAACAATTCATGTAAGAATATACTTGCATAGCACACGCTTGTATAAGGCACTGTTTTATATTGTGAATCAACTTTACTTCTATGTTAGTTTATTTACGTGTGTTTTCAGCAAAAACATATATTATTATTGCGTGGCTCAACAAACCCTTGTGAATTGCGTAGCCCAACAACCGTTCCAGAGCACATCAGTGCAAAAAGCAGCCAAGCACAGTATTGCGAAAACAATTTCGTTAGCTCCGCATCGATCGTGAACTACAATAAAAATAGCTGATTTCGAAACGAATTCATACTTTAATTAATATCTTTATATTAATATCGTGCACAAAAGTTTTAATCAACGCGGTCTTCGTTCGCGGGTTTGAAAAAATGAGGTTTGTCTTGCGCACATTTCTTTTATCCTTTTTCTCTTCATTTTTCCCGCGACGGCTGTTACGTAGCAACCATTGTCTTTTCTTTCGATCTTCGAAACTATTCTTCATCATCTCAACTTCGAGTGCTTAAGTTGTTTAGCCTAACTTTCACAGCGTTTTCCAAATCTGTTTTTTATGTTTATTGTAGGCAAAAAGACATGCGGTCACGTTGGCACGGCTATTAGTAGTACTGCATTCATACCTCAGTGCAACCAACTTCTCAAGTTTCAGGTCTTTCAGGGTTCGAGGCGTTCTGCCGCTTTCTCAACCTTTTGGTAAGCTTCCGCTACACAGTAGAGCTGCAGACCATTGATGGCTATATTATTATTATTATTATTATTATTTATTAATCAAATTGTTTGCCACAAGGGCTATACAAAGTCAGGAATTTTAGAACTAAACATACATACACTAAAGGAGCAGGTGGAACAGTGGTTGGGAAAGCAAGTAAAAAGTCTTTAGGGTGAGGATGACAAAAGACGGGAACGGAAACAATTGATAGAAATATTGTGATCAAACAGATCACCAACCGAATTAAATGCCAGTAACGCACGCATCCATGGATCGCTTTGGGAAAACCGCGTACGACAAAAAGGGATAAGAAGAGGAGGGCGTACACGTAAGCGATGGGAAGGGACATATAAAGGGATAGCTGCCAGAAGGGCGGGGGAGTCAATGTTGGAAAGCAGGATGTTGGCAATAAACAACTTGCGAGCATGACCATGACGATCCTCTTGTTTAACCAAACCCAGCAGCTGGCACCGCTCCGAATAAGAAGGCAAGGTTGTACTGGGGTCGTTCAGTAAACGCATAGCGGCTATTCGCGTGAACTTCCTCTGCACCCTCTCCAACCTATCCATAGCGGTGACACCGGCGGGCGACCATATAATACTGGCGTAGTCCAGGAT
>KB671725.1:13822-75393 GCA_000349105.1 Anopheles epiroticus
CGCAGACCTTAGGTGCTAGTAAAGGGTCCTGAGAGTTTTCCATCCACTTATTTGGCATATGATATTGTTCATTCTTGAAAACCAGAAGCCTCAGAAACCTTTTAGTAGAAACACCAAAAACGATCTCTTGGAAATTAGACGTTTCTACCCCTGACGTTGTCGGTTCTCGGTATGTAAGATAAGTGTTTATTATAAAGAATTGATCGAACTGAATAGATTAAAAAGAAAAGTGTTAACCGTGAAAAAAAACCATAAGTTTAAAATTTATCCTGCGTCATAGAGCATTTCTCATATATGTTAGTGATTTACCGATTTGTGGAAATGCTTCGAATTTGCCAATGTGGTTAATGGAATATGAACCGGTTCTCATCTTAGGTGAATGCTTTGCTAGATAAATCTCAGAGTAACAGATTATCGTAGTTACTATTATGAGAAAAATTCAAGGCCAAGCCACCGATGTTTTAAATTCGAAATGCCTTGCAGCAGATTGGCAGACAACCAAAATATCCATGACCATGAATCACAGCCAAGATACTTTACTGCTCTGAGGTACGCTCTACGGTGGAATACGGTTGGTATTTATTTGTTTAATTATTTCGTATCCGACGGCTTGCATAACCCTGTCAGTGTTCTCAAGAACATATAAAGACAAAACATTTATCTCAAGATCCCTACTCGCGTCAATATTTCACTTGATGTTAATTCCGCTCAATCCTAACTGTATTCAGGAGTCGAACCATACATCTCCTCGGGTTTCGCGAGCAAAACGAAATTGGGAGCTCCGACAGAGAAAGTTTCCCGAGTCGTAGCGTCCTATTTGGCACGTACAAATTAACCAACGATTGGAGTGCCGAGCTGAAGGAGGTAGTACTTCGTGTACCTCCAATCTCAGGTCACATGTGACTCTGATACGTCCTTGGAAATTTGGAGGCGTATTTACGCTGAAAATCGGATCTCTTATGGTCTACGCAAGTATCTTCGATCCGGTCGAGTATCCAGGGGAACCAAACTGACGCTCTACCGCACTCTAGTAAGGCCCGTTGTGTTCTACGGACATGAAACGTGAACCTTAATAGAAGGGGATCACTTGGTTTGAGTGTAAGTAACTTATAACTTGGACGCGCACTTGGTTTGAGTGTAAGGAGCTACGTTCGATCTTCGGTGGAATATGTGAGTCGGATGGCGCTTGAAGAGGAAGGTAAAATCTGGTGAAAATCGGGAGGCTGGGACAGCAATACGGCCTGGCCGTTACTACTGAATAAAAAAACTCACGCGCCATCTTTGAAACAAGTGTAAATATCTGGCTGCTCCTTGCTAAAATGTGATTGAGCTGTTCCTCGAACGAAAGTCATGAATCAATGAGCACGCCCAGATCTTTGACACAATCTTTCGACTGAAGGATCTGCATCGCGAAGCGAAGATTGGAGGTGTATGTATTCTTACGAAGCACCGTGAACATATCGTTAACATACAACAGACCGAACATTGTAAGGAACCCCATTTGGTCGCTGTCGTCCCGATACGCAGGATTGACTATCCTGTTATAGGTATACTGAATCACAACTCCCCGTACGAAGGTTAAACAATATCTTCCTCTCGAACGTGGCTAAGAGGGTATCGTCAGATTTGGACAAACTTCATGTCTCAGAGGCATACATGAGTACTGGAACTATATAGGTGCGATATAGTCCCAGTTTCGTCCGTCGCGACAGGTTTTGTGAGGTGAAATGCTTCCTCAGGCTATAGAATAACCAGCTGGCCGCAAGAGATTCTGGAACACCAAGAGAAAAATGTGTCAAGGATATTTTGAAGTGAGGGTTGGTCAGCTGATTATTTAATGGGTAGGAGAGTTTTGAATCATCAGTGTAAAGCTAATGACATGTAGCGGGAAGGGCAAACGATAGGTCGCACATGAACAAAATGAACAGCAATGGTCCAAGGCTGCTGATCTGGGGTACTCCGGATGTAATGCAAATACGGGAGGATAGGCTACCTCCTATTCTCACCGAATACAAACGGCCACTTAAATAGGACCCTAACCAGACTATCATCAAGTTGGAAAGGCCGAGTGTGTCGAAATTTCTGAGTAGAACAGAGTGCGGAATGCTGTCGAATGCCGCCTTGATGTCGGTGTTGACTGAATTAACCTGAATTCCGGCGTCAATCAATGTGTGTAGGAGGGTAGGAGTGGAGTGCTGGCTCGTAAACTAACAACTCAAAAACTTCAGTGCAGGCATAGTGGGACGTGATTCTACGGTAATTATTCGCATCCGTGTTGTCTTCTCTCTTGTGTGTTGGCACCAGCCAGGACATCTTCCAAAAAGCAGGGAACACTCCCTTACTAAATCAAGAGTTGAAAATCTTACAAAGGATGGGGGCTAATAGATGACGAAAACTTTCCAGAATAGATGATGGGATACCATCTGGGCCAGAAAAGAGTGACGTTTTTAGTTTTTCGATCACTTATACGACTTGCGCTGTTGAAAGCAGGTAGACATGGTTTAATCGCGGAAGCTCGTGTGATCGTGAGAGTCGCTGTGATTACGGCCGGATCAATTGCACCCGGAAGGAAGGTATCTTGGATCCTTGAAGCAAAAATTTCGCATATATTGGAATTGGTGTATGGTGACTTGCGCTTGGAATTGAAAAAAAAAATCCATAGAGCACGATGACAACGACGAAACTTGAAAATACAGTGCGTTTTTCTCTTTTTAAGTGGTGTAGTGGTCTATCACCCCACGTGGGAAGGACCGTAGGGGAGGGGTGCATGTAAGTTACGAGTCTAAATACGCATCAACAGCAAGAACAACCGAGTCGAAGTTAGACCAGTGAAAGCAGTGGCGTTGAAAGATGTAAGCATAGATCCAAGAGTGACGTTATCAGTCCGGGTGAAGTTAATGCGTAGCCCTGTTAGAGATCTGATGATAGGGTCTGACAATCGAGTGACAGAGACCATGTGATGTGGTTGGTTGAAGTCGCCTAATATTATTAGCTCATCACTAGCGAACATCATTGAGCTGATGTCATGAGAACATTTAATAATATCGAGGGTGGTTCGTTTCTGCTCAGATCAGGAAGGAGGTATACGGCTACTACGTAGGGGTGTGAATTCGAGAACTTCACGCTAATGCACATAATCTCAATAGATGGATAGTGTCTAAGGTGCTTATGTGAAGACAGTGATTGAGAGCAAGCATTGAGAACCCCGGCACCACGAGAAAGAGCGCTATTGTTGCTATTTCTTTCGCAGCGGTAACCTACCAATCAAGGAGGCAAGTCGGGTCGAACCAGGTTTTAATGAGTAGTGAGTACTATGAGACTACACACTCAGTCACCGAAAGGCAAAACGTTGGAAGAGTATGATATCAACGAGCGAGTTTGCAAGGGAGAAACAGGAGCGTCTTTAAGGAGCAGTGAATCTATGTGTGTTGCAGTTAGTCATTGAAGTTGTTAAAGTGGAGGTGTTTCAGGACCTGGGTTATTGTCTCTGACAGTGATGTGGTTACTGATGGTGATGGAAGCGGTGAATTCATTACTAATCCAAGGAGCGAAGGACAATCCATTTGATGCGCTACAACGATAGATAAACGCCTAAAAAATCGTGTCAATCGACCAAAAAAAACGAGACAATGCATTATCCCGATGTTCAGGCAACATCCCAACTTTAAATGAAGAGAAGACGAGATCGCGAACAATTTGATGTTTAGTGGCATCTTCAATGCCAATTTGCATCTTTATGAACTCCTGAACTACTTGACTTCTAGCGGTAGGCTGATTACGCGACATATATAGCCAGAACTTTGGTATTTCAGGAGGCAGCAAAGTGAATGCTTAAGATGATGTAAATATCGGTGCCGTACTGGTGAAGTATGGGGCAGCGGCAGTCACATGGTGACATGTGTTATAAGTGTATTAGGGACGAGTCACTGCTCCGTTGCAAGCATTTTTTTTCGGAAATGCTGTCAAACGAAATCAAAATCTATTGATTCCATCGGATCACATCACATGCGACTCCATCTGTCAAACTAAAATAAATGAAATTAAGCTTTAATTTCATGTTTGTAGAAAATGTGGAATAATGTCTTTTGGTAATCAACGAGTGCAGCTCAAAATAGTGTATGAAGAAAAAAGAAAAGCTCATCAAAATATCGCAGTGCAAATCACATGAGCAGTGACTTCTCTTGCGGTTCGGATTGCAATAAAATCGCGTGTAATGGAGTAGTGACTCCAACCATAGTTTGTATCGATAGTACAGGCGCTGTACGCATCGTGGGTTAGGACGTGACGACCGCCATGCGCCGGAAGCTGAGATTGATGAGCAGAAAGTGCTGCAGAGAGCGTTAAGTAATAAATCAGGTGCATGAAGACGTGAATAAAATATGAAGGGAAAAATAATTAATTAATTGGTTAATACTTTCCGACCTCCCTGTAGTACCAGCTGCAGTATAAACATTAGAACCGTTTTTGTTACATTCATACCTAGTGAAGGAGATAATGAAACGATATGTTGAGTGACGAAACATTTACATATTTTTGCATATTTGTTCTTTTTTATTTATCTTTTCCATCTTTAACGCCACCGCATCATGGTTGTTTCACACAAACAAATTACAAGTTTTTTGTTCAAATCCGATGTTTCATGCTGGTTTGCATTAGCTAATTTATCTATCTTTATTACAGAAGTTTGCGGGTTGCCTTAAACTTCTAAACCTCTTCTTGGACTTTTTGTGACTTTATGTCATGGTCTTTCTTAACAAAAAAGGCTTCTGAATATTTTCAAACAGCTTTCCATCAGGGTTAAACAAACCGAATTCTCCTTTACGTTGGATGTAATGTACATAATAATTATTGTTTCTTCGTATGTGACGACTATCGCCAAGGTTCGCTTGCATTTTTAATGCGTATATTTTACGTGTATCGACTAGCTTATAGGTCGATCTCATATCATAGAATGCAAAATAAATAGAAATCATTCCAGACATAATTATCAAACGATCAGCTTATGAAACGATACTTATACGAAAATATTTCATACAAATATATTAACAAACTATATACATTGTCTTATTCATTTACATAGTTATGCATCTTTGGGTAAAGAAGCAAGTGTTTTGTTTTTCTCTCCTAATTCCTCCTGGGAATGGAATATGTTATACGTAGATAAGTATTGATATTTTCATTGAAATGTTTCATTTGTATTTATTCTAGTTTAATATTTTGGTAACAAAGAGGATTCGTTATTTATAAAGTATTACTTTACTGGTGGTAGTATTATTTTACTGTAAAAAGTTATTTTTTTATTTTTGTTAAGGGTTTAATCATTGCCAATAGTCTTATGTGGATATTTATATCAGTTGAATAACAACACAGCATGTTACGCGGCGTAATTTATGTGTTAATTAGCATGAGAACTTAAATTGAAAATAAAATAAGCTAGTTGTTCCATATGGTCCAAACAATATACTAATGTTTGTTAATGTAATGAATTAATGTATTGAAAAAGATAAGAAGATTTTAAAACACGAAATTGGCAAGTAACATAACGTTCAAAACATTATAAAAACAGGGAATTGGGAAAAACAAATCTGTTTGGTATTCTTTCACCTTATAATTTTCATTTACTTAGAGTGAGGCTATAATAATTACGCACATTGGAATGTATTTACATTTTTCAGTTTTTGCTTTTGTTACCTTTATAAATGCTGGTTTTAAATTTATATTTCTGTATAAAAACTGTGAGAACGAAATTAACTTCATTAATATGAACACAGAGCTTAAGACTATCCATGAAGGTTTAACATGTGTCATAATCGTATGCCTTCATGATATGTTTTGAAAAATATGGTACTTATTTTAGATATCCGTCGTACGGGTATATTACACTTAAACATAAAAATAAATTTGTCGCACAATTACGGGGGAAATAAAAAAATATCCATTCATTTGTTTCGCAAAGGCGTCTTAAGACTTTTTTTGTAAATGAATTTATGTTTGGTACCATGTGTTCTGTTTATATCTGGGGTATGATTCTATTTTATACCTGGGGATTAGTTGTGTTTTTAGAACGCGATTTGGATTACGTGCAAATAAGATGGATTTAAAAGTGCTTCTCATACACATTTACACACAAAAGTAAGTAATATGGACCTTTGATAAAAGCTTCAGAAGACCTCAATTTTTGCAAATACGGCAAGGCCGACTATTATCTTCCTATTGCAAGTTTTACCAGCAAGGAGAAGATACTCCGAATGACAAACCAAAGGTCGACGGCTTGTAGAATAATTGGAAAGGCACACGAACGTTGATAGATTCCGAATGGGTTAGCTGTACCTGGAAAATAAAATGGAAAAAAGGAAATATTAATGTTAAATCTCCAGATGATAGTTACATTTACGGTCCAACGTAATTGGACGTGGGTTCAAAGTAACGTAGTAGTTGGAATTATGATGTAGAACTTAGGTAAAATGACAATAATAGAACGTAAATATCTGCGATTTGATTAAACATGGGACATTGCTAGGGGAGCTCCAGAATCAGACATACAAAAGCAGTAACGTGAAGAGACCATGAAGTACTGGCAGCAACAGTGGACAGCCTGGGCCGAGTAGCAGAGATTGTCAGAAATGAACATAGGGAGGCTGAATCTAAATGATTTGACTTGGATTGGTCGAAAGCATGAAGCTCTCCAAGACTTCTACCTCACTCCGCTCCTCACTGGGAATTAGTTCTACCGGAGCTACTTTGTCGAGAAAGTCGACATGTCGAAGATGTCGACCACTGGTTGTTCCGGTCTCGACGATTCGCTCGGTGACAACTGGAAATGCAGTTGCAAAGCCACATTCGCCTTGCAATGGATAATGTGTCTGCGTGCGACAAATATGCGCCAGCCGTTCGAACTGCCACTAGGACAATCTGTGCGTTCGTGAAATCCTCCAACTGCAGTGGAATGCGCTGTAACGGGATGGGATCCGAAGCCTTCTGAAAATTGCATCCAACTCCAATTCCGACACGTCCGTGCATGGTTACATGGGCCCGATTCCAACCCATCGTGCGGAAAACGGCTCAACGCTAAGGAGGAAAGGGTTCCAGGCAACTGAAGTCATTGAAGTACCAAAAAAAGCAAAATCTAACCAATTTGAAATGCTTCGCTTGACCGTAAGTTGTGAATTGCTGAATTTGGTTTTCTCTGATGAGATGAGACCATTTGTTATCCAGCAGGTTATGAACAAGCAAAATGATGGTGTTTACTTGCAATAGAGGTCAGTTATAAAATTGCTTCTACGATTGGCTAACAGAACTCAAAAGACGGCTATGGTGATGGTGTGGACCGCCATAACCACCGATGGTCTCTCACCACTCGGTGGTACGAATTCTTCGTCGGTGGGGGCAACATAAAGGGGCAAATCTATCGCGAAAATATTTTGGAGAGAGTTCTGAGGCCCTGGGCTTGAAAACATATTGACCGTAGACGCAGACAGGAATGTCCAAACATTCCAACAGCACTCAGCACCATCGCACTTAGCACGCGTCGAAATTTAGTCCTTCGCTTCATTTCCTCCGCACAATGGCTTCCAAAATCGCCAAATGCCAATCCGTTGGAATATTGTGCCAGAGGCACTTTGATAGTTTTTTTTTGTGCCAACTCACTTTCCAAAGTGATGATCAGCTCAAGCAAGCGCTTCGCTGAGAAAGGGCCAAAATACCGAAGAGCCTCTTACGGGCAGCATGGGACAGCTTCATCGGCAGTTTCTAACACATCCATTTTGGTCAATTCGAACAAAACTTGATGTTTTTTTCGACATTTTGTTGTTTTCATTCACTTAATCAAAAAATAATAACAAAAATATGCATTTCATTTTGTTGCAGTTTTCACCTCACGCTGTACATTGGTTGTCACATTCTACATGAGCACAGCAACGATAATGGTAGAAGATTGGTTCAAATCGCTACTGCGAGGAATCTGATTATAGCAAGTACCAAGTTTGCGCTTAAGGATATCCACAAAGTCACGTGGATGTTCGAAATGGAGCCAATTCCAATCTGTTCGACCACGTGTTGATAAATCGTTGACGACAGCCAAACCTGTTAAACGGCAGAACGTACCGAGGAATATTAATATCGCCCACCCTCACGTAAATGAGGGTGGAGAAAACATGCAGAGATGGATATCAGGTCACTCCGATTTGGTTGGGTTGAATTTACGGTGTGGAATACTGTTTATAAAATATTCTCCTGAACCAACTCAACTTGCTCCATACGTCGAATCGATAGTTGGACTCTATTGAAGAAAACTTGACCACTGACCAGATCTTCACCATGCGAGAAATCTTGGAGAAGATGGCAGAACAGCAGCTGTACACGTTCCCGCTCTTCTTAGATTACAAAACCGCATATGATAGAATAACCAGGGTAAAACTTTACGACTCAATGAGCCCTTTTGAAATCCCAGCCAAACTGATCAGACTATCAAGAATGACCATGTCCAACGTCACATTCCAAGTGAAGGTGGATGGAAAACTCTCATGATCCTTTACTACCACCAAGGGTCTACGTCAGGGGGATAGGATTGCTTGTCTCTTTTTCAAACTGGTGCTAGAGGGAGTCATCCGCGACTCGGAGCTGGAAACTTCCGGAACCATCTTCTGCAAATCAATCCAGAACTTGGCATGCACTGATGATATAGACATCTTTGGTCTGCGGCTCTCCTGTTTGACGAAAGCTTTTCAAAGGATCGAGCTGTCGCAGAAGTCCTCGGACTGTAGATTAACGAGACAAAAACAATATATTGATGGCAGCGCCAGTGATTCTACCAACAAGCATTGCAAGATGGCATAGAGGCATCAAGTCGGGATAACGATAGACGACGGTGCGAGACTGTGAGCGGTTTTGGAGTTTGTTGCAGCAGGCCAAGCCTGCAAAGCGGTTGTAGCGCTAGAAAGTAAATGAAGGAATTAAATGTGCTGAAGCGAGGAAACTTCCTGAACGAGAAGACGACGGCGACAACAAAGGCGGTGAAATGTTGGGCCAGCGATACAGTAACACGGTTTCGCCTCCTCAACAATGCGTAGCAACAGTAGCAAAAGTAAAAAACTAACAAGAAGAAGCGGTTACTGACGGGAGAGTTTGAGCAACAGCAGCTGAAGGAAAGCACGGAGCTGTAGCAGCAACATGGCAGCACGACGCAGAAGCAGTAGTGCGTCAATCACTTGGGGGCACCGTACACACACCCCCACATGGAGTTCTGTGGTTCAGATCGAGAATTAGTTTAGTGCCAGATCCTTTCGACTTCTTAGTTCGCTTCTCGGGCTAAGTGTCACGATGAATCCCACATAACCCATCCCCTCTTAGTTCCATCAGTCTGGATGATCCATATGAAGTTAAAATGAGTTTGAGAAACATAATTTATACAATATTTCGGATGAAACCTTAAATCACAAATGTACAGTTTTTTACGATTGTTTTGATTTATTGTTCTTGAAAAGCATGAACATCATAATCGCTAAAGTACGATTTTGGTAATGAAAAATAATATATATGTTGTACAAAGCTGAGCTTCAACGATTAGCACAGCCACGACTTAGAAATAGTGTTGTATACGTTTGACAAAACATTGTTTCAAATACAAATTGTTGGTTGTGTAAAAATCGATGTTCAAGGTTGTCAATAGAAAATTGAAAATATTGAACTAAATTTAAATAGCTGAACCTAAATATAAAGCTAACTATCATTTGAATTGTATAGACAAAAATTTATAGTCAATTATTTTCCGATGACCAGGACAAATTGCATATAGCAAAGCGAAAGAGCTATCGCAGGATAGATTCTAGATTATATGACTGTTGTTGGATTTAGGAAAGCAAACTCTTGAAGAAGAACAAGCGGTGGATTATACAAACTCGATTAAATGTAATATAAGAGTCAGTTATAGCTCCTAGAATAGCAACTTCATATTGCCGTTACGAAATAAAAACAAAATCTTCATTTAGCGCGTTCTTTCGTTTATGTTGAGCTATGGAGAATAGACCGAACAGTTCGAATAGCGAAAGTAGACTAGACGTGCGTTGGTGATACGCATTTTAGGTACATTACAGTGAGGCACACACGAATTGATACGACTGCCACATTAAAAATCCTTAATGTTCTAGGTATATTTGAATGAGTGATGGTAGAATTACATTTTTATATGGGAATGAAACCAGTTTCTTTGGGTAAATAAACAGAACGAATCAGGTTACTACTACTATTAAGAAAATAAGATTGTGGAAAATTCAAGAAGCCAAGATAGTCAAGTCTAGAAGAGTTACAGGCAATCAATATCTGACATAATGAAACACCACGCATTGGCAAAGTTAGTATTACAGTATTTAATTAATTTAAAAAGCCCTGCAGTTGAATTGCCATACAACAAGACGTAGTTAGTTAAAGTGAAACCAAATCAGCCAAATCAGTCAAAAAAAAAACAAATGAATAATCATGAATCTTTGATATCGTACCAAACTTCAACACCACCAAACCTCATCCTTCCTGTATATTTAGTTGATGCATTTCATAAGAAACATAATCTATGTAGAATCGTTTAACGCTTCACATTGATTGAGAGAAAAAATAAAATGTTTTCTATTGAAATTGAGCATGTTTCTGAATATTTTGACCTGATTCACCACCGACAGCAATAAAGGCTATAAAATAAGATTATAAAACTGTCACATCATTCAATTAATTGATTCACACCGCCTCTTAACAGTGAGATATCATCGTAGCATGCAGGACCCATGGGAGAATTACTTTCTCATTTCATCACTTAATTTTGTTGGTGTGAATATCAGTTCTCATGACCTTGTTCGTATTTCGTTGTAGTTGTTTTTTTGTTAGTGAAGGAACAGAAAGCAGAAAAAATAAACACGTCTTCTCTTGAGAATTGTTATAAATTAAACGAGGAGGTGTTGAAAAGCAATGGTGCCTTGGTAGGCCTAGACCCTTTAAGGGTTTTTGTGCTGCCCAAGAAGCAAAAGTAGATGTAAATAAAGAATTTATCTTGTATTACAGATGTCAGACGCTTCAAACGCTAATAATTTTACATGTAATAGTGACAGATCAGTATATTTGTGTTTTTTTAACGTTTACGTTTTTCATGAAGGAGTTATGAGAAATATTTGGATATTTCAAATAGCAATAAATAGCGAGTGAAGGATGACATAGAGTTATTTTTCAGTTTGACAAACCAAAATAATGAACAAATTTGTAGTTAATTGAAGAATAAGAGAATTATAAGAAAAGGAGAATGATTTAGAGAAATGTAAATAATAATACAACTTAAATGCAAACCCTAAAATCTTATCACATGGAGCGTCGTTCAGGATTGGGCTTGAAAGATTCAGGGTTTGGTTCTATTTATTTGAGCATCATGAAAGGTTGGCCGTGTTTTTTATCACTCTATAAGTGTTGGAAATCCGCGAAAATAAAGATGTGATGTTATATTGACCTTTTCTTAATCCAGCAGCAAAACATGGCATAGATAGTTCAAAACGATTAAAAATGTTTGCCAACGTTAAACATAAAGAGGCATGTAATTTTCAATAGCATTCGACTACGGTAATGCGAGTAACCAATTTTTTAAAAGAATGGTTACGAAATAGAGTAAAGTTTGAAATAAAGTATTCATGCTTGTGAGTTGGTTTAATGTTACAAGATATTGTTGTGCAAACAGTGTTCTGAAGTAATATAATATAATCGGTCATGCGTGTTCTAGCATCGTATGATGTAATCATTTCACATTACACATACTAAGTACTTAAAAAAAGTGTGTGCATCCATTTTTTTTAGTTCTTTATTATTATATCCGTTTATGAATTAAACGCAAGACTTTATTCTAGCGTGGTTGGATAGAACAGTAACAAGTAAAAGTGACAGAATACATCGTGTCTTTTAACAATACTTCAGATAAAGTATTGTGAGCCTTTTAATGTGTACTTTGAAGTTCCCGTACATATAGTGCCAGTACATAGTTGCCTGTGTGCCCGATTTGATAGGCATAGCCTTTCGAACCGGGTACGTCAATGAGGTAAATAGTGTTTTTAAATTAATGTCTTGATTCAAAATCTTACGTTACGTTTTACGCTACAAAATTTGGCACTTAGTATCTATTTTTTTTGTTTTCTTCTTTTCTGGTCATCACAACCGATATTTTCGATCAATCAATCATTCATTCCTGCCCGAGCCTTATTGGAGAGAATAAGAATCTGGGGCCTTTTGTACTGTGACTTTAGGTACTTACTACAACAGGCTAGTCGCTCCTGATGATAATGAGCGGTCCAAAGATAGAATTCTTAGTATCATAGATCATTCATATTTCATTCTTATTTCATCATATCATACTTCATTTCATCATTCATATTGCTGCAGCTGTTTTAACTATGGTGAAAATTGATTCTTCTATTAAGAAAATTGTAACCAATCAGATTATTTTTCTTATTTGGCGTAACAGTCGATGTTGCTCAAGGTTTATTCAATAACGTGCTATGCCTTTAGTGACTTGGGTAAATAGTAGTAGAATTACCGTTGATGGGCTTTCAAGAAGCAGTTCAAATAGGATTCGAACAACGTTGGGCTTTGCAAGAACACGGACCGGTTCTACACATTAAGATTCCCCTCTATCAGTTACAGCATTGACATAAGTTCAATTTGACTTACTTTGGATGACAAAACTTTAGTTTTCAGTAACGAAACTTTATTCTTGATCTTTGGCGTGGGTAAATCCGTGTGTGTTTGGGGTACGCACATAAAAGCAGCACCGTTTTTTGAGTTTAATCCCTTTTAATAGCATTTGGTTTTTGTTAGATTGAACGCTTGATCCAAAAAGAGCGGCAATGGGAAAGATCCATAGCGAGAGAGGTACTTCTAAAGCGGCAATAAAGCCAAACCGACCTTTTCACTTGAACCTCTGAAATGTGCTCTAATAATAGCCATTCAACTGCTCGCTGGATATGGGTTTCGGTTTGACACGAGGGTCTCTGGGATGTAGATAGTGAAGAAATAGATTCCCCTAGTGTGGTTTGTCAAATGGGTGAGAAAAGTTTAAAAGCAAATCAATGCAAACCGCATGACCCACGCTTCGATCGGTGCTTGAATGTGGTTGGCATTGAAATTTATCAATGTTGATTTTTAGGTAAGGACATTTTTGGCCCAAACAGATAATGGTGCATGTGAGTAATGGTGGTTGTCATTGACATTTTGATTCTTTACCCAATATCGATGTTTGGGATATGGACAAGTGCGTAAACGGAAGCAAGCGGTAAAGATAATCAGTGAAAAAAGCAACAAATGGATTAAAGGCAATCGTAACTCATCGTAGGTTTTCCTTGTACAGAGAAGTTCTGTTGTATGTGATAAAAAAATATACGATAGGCGGCAAAGCTGAGAGGATGAAAACCAATAACGTACAGACTATAAAAGGAATCGGTGTTGAGCAATGTACAGTGGTAAAGGACGGACCAGTGTGAAAAAGGGAAACAAAAGTGCCATAACGTCGAAATTGCCGCCATTATGGGAATCAGCATAAAGGTGCTATTCGTAGAAATAAAATATTGTGAAATCTGATGGCAGTGAATATACGGTAATACAAAACATTCATAAAAATTACGATAGGTGGTCAAAACGGAGAAAGAAGAAATGAAATGTTGAGTTTTCACGAAGAGTTTTATGTTTTAGTTTTATGCTATGTTTGGTTAGTCACACAAAATTCTAAGTTGCTATTTTTATATTAAGTTAATCATATATATTGTACTATATTTTTTATCTCTGCTTTCGTTCACACAGCTTCTATGTTGAATATACTATAACTATTTGTATACTTTCCGGCATCACCGAATTACCTCGTGGGCCGATAATGATATGAATGCCAAATCCATCGGTAAATTAAGCTTTATGCGGCCTTCCGTTAGAAAGAGCGGATATGGCATATTACATATAAATGGCAAGAGTCGATTACGATCGATCGGCTTGACGCCATTGCTATTCGACATTGGTTATTGATTTTGGAAACCAAGCTGGGTCAATCGATCTGTAAGTTTGCATTACCACCCAACCAGAGAGTACCGAATGTAAATCGGCTTTGATTTTCAGAGGTCCAGAATGGGCGGGAGAAGGAAATCCTAGGTAATGGATGGATCTAGGTGGTGAGACTATTGTATACTTACCATTGAGCACATGTACGGAGATAGAAAAGTGTTGGTTCGGTCCAATCGAACATGTATAGGTACCAGAGTCTTGTCGGTTGACTTTAGCTACAAAAAGAGTGGAATTGGCTCCTATGCTTGTTAAATTTGTTTTAACACTGAAAGAAGAAAGCAAAAGCAATAAATTGTATTTTATATCTAAAATGTAAATGGAAAAAATGAAACATTTAAAAACATGAAATTTCAAAGTCAAACTAATAGCAGAACATTTTTTTTTTGTAAACCATCGTTGCAAAGCTGAAATGCTTATGGGTTTTGAACAACGACAAATTCACCGTACTGCTATTGAAATTACGTGTTCCTACGAGCAGGGCAAAAGTTCCGATGGACATCAAAAGATAATATTAAAAATACGGAAAGATGCTCAGACTCTTCGGTTCTGGGAGTTTTGTCTGACGTCAACAGATAAAGTCGTTCGTTTAACCAGGTTGATTGCTTGTGGATGATGTACAATAGAAAAATTCGTTTGATTTCATTATGTAAAAACTGAAAAATGTCTGAAGAACCCTATCTTGATGTATGAGTTGACAAAACTAATTTATTCTTTGAAAGATTACGATTCCATCATTACTAGGTTGGTTTTGTCGTGGTCAAACGAGTCTTATCAAGTTTCTTAGAGCAAACGATAACAGCAAATACAAAGGGGAAAGAAAGAAACCAAAAACAAAGGCACAAATTGATTGAAATTCTGTTGAAGAAATAATTTTAAAGTAGAAACATAATTATAGTTAGCTCGTTTAAAATAATGCATTACTTCTAAATGTATGATAATTTGTAAGATTTTTAGTCATTTTCAAATATTGTATTAAAGTAAGCTATGCCCATTTAAGTAAGTGTTGCAAGTGTTGGAACTCATTGTATTTGCAATGTTTCGCGTGAACGATCTTCCAATGAGGCTCATAATTGACCAATTATATGAGAAGTGGCAAAACGCGAGGCAAGACAGTTTTGCTTGAAGTATCGCCATTGTCCGTTCATGTTTACAGGTGCTTGCAATTGAGTAAAGTAGCAAACCATAAATGAACCATTTCACTGGTGTACGAGTTGTGGCCGAAATCTGATACTCGGATCGTAAACAATCGACGTGACTTCTAGATGAATGTTTTAGGTACAGATGGAGTGCATTCATAACATCGAAGAAGGAAGATAATGTAGCTTACCTGATACCACCTCGCGTTGTATCATGGTTGAGAACGTTTTCGTTGTGTATCCAATAAACGACTGACCGTAACATTGAGATGTGTCGGATTTTGCACATCAGCTTTATCGTCGAGCCAACTTCGTAGTACTTATCGTATAGCACCGCACCTTCCTCGTCTACGATGGCCACTTCAGGTGCTGCATCGGTCCGGCGTAGGACGAAACGTCCCGGTTGGCAAAATTGTTTGTGAAAGAAAAAGGAAAGAAAGTTATAAATATATGGTCCTTCCGTTGTTTCTTGGGTTGTTATATTCCTTTGGGATTGGTAAGAGATGGTACGACCCGCTCGAGACTAGTGCGTGATGCGGTAATGGCGAAATTGCACCTTTGCATGATGTAGGATAGAAGGGTACAGAGGGTTTAAGTTTCCTTTCACTGGTTTAGGATCGTCCCATGGTACACAGCTTGTGGGCTGGTACCGCAGCGAAAGGTTAAAGTGAAATCGACATGGAAATAGCACCATAAACACTTTACAATCCCAACAGGCCTCACGTTAAGTAGGTGAAATTGTAGTGGCTAAAGAGTACAGCTAAACAAACTTGGAGTCTGTATTATTTGTTGAAAGTTTGTTGCAGTTTGCATGTTCAAGTTTTGCAAATAAAAAGATAGCAATACGGCTTGGCCTGGAGTATGGAATAAAAAAAAACACAAACAAAAAGATTACAAAGGAAGATGGTGGTAGCGGTTAACTTATCGTAACTGTGGCGTTGGTCATTTTTAGGATTTTATTTAGCAGACATCTAAAATATCTAGCCAATGGTTTGGAAATAGAACACGAACGCATTCAATCAGCTCTGTGATGGATCTCGAACATTGTCTGAATCGATCAAAATTGTGTAAAAGTGTACGTAAGGCTCATGCTTCACCAGTCCTTGACCTACAATGGTTAATGTTAAAGAAGAATATGTGTCTAAGAAATTATATTTGATTTTGTAATTGGTGATTTAAAATAAAATGTTCAAAAACTGTTTCAAAAATCCAATTTATATAAGACATGTTAGAAGCGTATTGTTGGTGGGGATGGTTCGGTGAACTTGCACGGAGGGTTGTCGATTAATCACCCGCTTAATTTATGCTTATCGTAAGTTTGTCACTTCTTGGAGTTCAAGGATTTACTGCGATTTTACTTACTAGCGAACAGCTAATCACGAAGAGTTAACTCATCAAGAGTGCTTGAATGCTTAAATAGTTGTTAACATCGTGTGTGATGTGCTTGTCATAATTCGGAGTGTACTTATTCAGAGGACTTTAATTCTCTAACAGTATTAACACTATTTAGTGAGTTAAATCATTTTATAATATCTATTGCTTTTGAAAACTTAAAGTTTAAACTCACATATCTAACTCATCAACGAACTCAGTTATCTTGCTATTGTTTTGTTTATTTCGTTTTGTTTAATTTTAGGTTAATTAGCTTTTAAATATATATTGTAATACTATTGTCGTAAATGAACGTTAATATTTGTAAAATGTTATTCCAATCTCTTGTAGTCACCCGATAGGAGGGAGGGGGGTGTTGTTGGTTAAAATCATGAGTGAATTCATTTATTGATCCATTAATTTTATCCTTTTTTCTGTTTTATCATGGTGAGCATTGTCAACTCAAAATCGTTGGTTTACTGAGCTACTCGTTGGTGAGCAGCTACTCTCGAATCGCTATTTGTTTCGATCGAATATTTTGTTTTATTTTTGGTAAAGCGAGTCCGCAATCAAATAAACCAGAACGCAGGAACCTTGACAATGAATAAAAAAAGAATTGCTCAGCAATATAATTATCACACGTACAGTACTTGACACACAATTTGGGACACTTGTAAATATAAGCGTTTTTGTACTTTGCACGCTATTTCACGTTTCTCCACATCTCTATTGCGGTGCGTATATTGCGCTTTACATGTTTCAAAACACTGTAGATCCTACCTTTTGGAGAGAAAAAGAGTTATTCTCACTATTCGATAAGGGATGCTAACGCATGAGAGTTTCGGAAGCGGATATACCTAAGTATGAATTTCCTATAGGTAAGAAATAGCAGATGAAATACTTCTCAGACAACATCAACATTTTTGTAATTACTTGTGTTTGAATGTCTTTGAACGTACTATATTCCACAAACTAGTATTAATAATCATGACTACAAACTTTTACATAAGCAATACAACCTGACTAATACTACCGAAAGAAAATAAAGCATACTTTTACTTGCTTGCTTAAAATTTAAAACCATTAATTAATACTATACTATACAAACATTTGGGAAGCTCGAAACCTTAAAATATATACTCAAACTACATCTTTTTTATGTTTCTGGAAAGGCCTCTGAAATTATATGAATTTTATTTCTAAGCCAGGGGTTTTCTCCCTAAAAGGGTGCATATTTATCACCACCTAAAAAATCAATCAAGTTTTAATGTGACAATCCTGTTGTCTTAGATAAATTTTCCCACGGAGCTGTACAATTTCCTAAACTGTATCCCCAAATCATCCACGTATCTTGAGCACTTCGTACATATTAAATGAAATAATATTACCACTATAACAAGTTTACGGCTTATGGTAGGGCATGTGAATATGCATTAAAAGGCAGATGAGACATACTGTGCCATCAATTCTGGACTGTTGCGAGTAGATGATGTTCCTCATTTGTTGGGCTCCAATGAATCTACGAGCGATAGTAATTATGGTTATCAATGAGTGAAACTTTTTGTACTGTGGCAGTGTAGCCTATTTGCAACTCATTCCGATTGGAGTGCGTCCGATCGATATCGTCTTTCTCAAACATATCGCACTGGTGACTTGCTTGTATGCTAGATAAAATGAATCCTCCAAACAGTGTGGTGTTATATTTGCTGACTACACATTTACGTGACTTGACCACCCTTATTCGTGTTTTGAGTAGATATCTGCAGAATACCATTCAGATGAAACTATGCGTATGTTACTAACAAAATGATATTTTGAAAAAAAGGATTTATACGAATCAATAAAAGATGCAAACAACATCCAGCTGACAGAAATATAGAAAATAAAATTGTTTGCAAAAAAGTTTAATTAATTGCAACAAATATGTAGGATATTTTTATGTTGCAAGTTCAACTCTGAAAAGGAAACAATTCAATGATATATCAAGTTTTACGTGTTGTTAATTTATTCTATTTATTACAATAATGACAATACAACAAACAATCAGAAATAGTAAGTTGCAATGGTAGTAAAGATAAACTCTTGAAGTCAAATAAACATATCCCAAAGGGAATGTGACTCACGCAAAGTGTATACGGAGTAAGTTGACCTTATTCCGAGTTGATTTGTTGTTTTTCTGGTTTCCATACACTCACGTCTATTTTATGTACCATTTTCTGGGTCGTTAGTTAGCTGCAAAATGGTTACGAATAGCTTCCTTCCATTGTGATATGGTCTGTGTGTAGGTTTGTCTTTTTTGTTTGTATGTGTAGCAATATCCACGAGACAAAAGAGCCACCATCGTCTGATGCCCACCGTTTAAGAAAACCTTGAGACTAAGGCGTTGACGGTTTCAAGACGTTAGCAACTAGGACAATCGATGGATGAAAGAAGCTTAGCAGGCTGGTCATTACGAGGATAGGTATCCTTCGTTGAGAAATAGTTTGCCACTTTTTCAACATCTCGTGTGCGTCGTTTTCTTCACACCATGGAAACGAAGGAAGAGCTTTTAAGGGTGCCGTGAAGGGTTTGGATGAGATTTAAAAGTTAAGATGATGGCATGGAACTTTTTACCTACTACGGCTGCTATGGATCGGCTGCAATTTTACGAGCAGAGAATGAGTGCCCAGAAGCAGCGGGCAGTTTGTGGAGCATAGAAGTAAACATGGGGAATATGGTGATATATAGCCGGATTTGTGAGGTTTACAGGCAGGAAGAAAGTGTTTATATATGCTGTCTGCCAGTGGGGTCAAACGAGATCATGTTAATCCCCGGCAGGGGATGAGTTTTTCTTGTTATTCGCTGAAATATTACACATGTAGTGGACGGAAATCATGTGGGGAAACAAGCTTCCGCTGGGCTGTGTACGTCAATAGACGGTAAAATGAATGAAAGGAATTATTGGGTGATGCTATTTAGTATGAAAGCGAAAAACTTAGATGAATAAGCAATAGTTATGGAATTAACAGATTTATCAACGGTTTTATAAGAAGCAAAACATTCAAAGTAAAAAGTTTATAATAAATAAAAAAAATGTTGGTAGAATTACATTATTTTTTATTCTGTAGTGACGGCCTGGCCGTATTGTGATAGAATTACATTATATAGTTTATTCTTTTAAATAAAAAATCATATATTTTTCTCTATTAGTTAAATCATATTGAGTAGAAAATGTACAACAAAAGATGTAACGGAGTCGTTAAACATCTAAATTATTTCAAGGTTTTGAGTGATATTTTAAAGGGACTTAATTAAGTTACAAGGTTCAAATTTGGTTCGATGGTATAATGGTAAATGGTTCAGCTTCTGCAGGATCTGGATCGATTCTCATCTGTTGAAGTATGTACCAAAAGTCACTGAGGATCTAGACACTATATTCTCCCAGATGATTTGACTGGTCTTGCGCGATAACGGTTGTGTTGGCAGGAAAACAAACATAGAACCAACATAGAATCATTTTGAGGTAAGGAGGACAGTTGATAATTAGTCTTAAATTTTGTTTCATGTTTTTTAGCTAACCGTACAAGTGGGTTGAAGCAAATAAGAAATAAAAAACGTATATAAGTAAACTAGCGAGGATGAACACATGAAATTAAATGTAAAATCCGAACCCAAGAATTGGACCAGCTCTACGGCGTCTTGTTAACAATTTCCCAAGTTTCAACTATTTTGTTCCATAGTTTGTTTTCAATTTATGATGCTTGCTATTTCTCTCTTTACATTTATTATGTGAAGTCTATAATCCTTCAAGGTCAACTATATATCCTTATTTTCCGAAGTAAAAAAAAATCGCAGAAGCTATGTTTTCAAAACCTGTGTGATCAAATTTATGACTGCAAGCAAGATCCACAGTTTGGCTCGTTCACTGCATGTTAAAAAATCCGAATTTGACAGTGAATAATGAATATGAATATTTTTGTAGATTGAAGGTACAAATGTTTTATGGTAGAAATGCAGCTAAAATTCACATACCACCCCATATTTGAATTGTTTGAAAATTGAAATATGAATTATTTAATATTAAATTAACGAAAAAAAATGCAATGCAGGGTTATTACATTAGCCGTATGCAACAAGGTCAGTCAATGAGAGTAGTTATTGAAGTATTTGTTTTTTGTTGACAGTTTGACAGTTTGTTTTTTTTTTAAGTGAAGAATAGACCATTTTCATTGATGTTGAAAAATAGTTACAAATTGAGAGAAAATGCTCAAGCCTAAAGGCAAATGCGTTGTGTTGAACATACAAGAATATATTGCTTTTTTCTTCTTTTCTATGGCTTTCCTCAAGCAGCCGTAAAAATTTAAGACGGCAATAAAAGTAGATTACACCCATAAAACCATATTTGATGGTTTTTTTTCGTAACAATGTCTTCCTTGAATTGTTACAATTGATTTTGTTTATGTATCATAACTTCATTACAGTTTGATATTTTTATGGTTTTGGTACTATCGTTTGTTATCCAATCGATCTTCAGATATCTACAGAATATATCTGTAAAGTAAATTTAAATTTCAAGCTTTTTACACAAGCTGGTTAGAATTGGTGACTAGATTGTCCGTCTCTTTATTTAAAATATAATGCCTTTTTTTGGAAATCAATTTATTTTTGAAATGTTCAAAATATCATGGGTGAATTTAAAAAATTGATCTTTTACTGATAAAGAAAAAAGGTGAAGATTTTTCAAATACGGCCCGCCGTTGTATTAAATATACTTTGGACTACTGCCGCTCCCCGAACGCAGCATTGACTATCATGCTACACAGAGCAAACCAAAGCATATTAGTGTAGTGGCCTTGACCCTAAAGAAGTACAAAAGACAGTACAGCAATATTGAACAAACCATCTGCGATACGAATGTGATGAAAATAAAATTGTTAAATTTATTTTTAAAATTTTCTCCACAGTCCACCATTTGTTTGTCATTTGCAGTCTATCACCACCGATGCTAAAAATTGCAGTTTAATATGTCTTCTGCGTTATCATATCAAATTTTAGAAAAAACTTATCGTGATAATATAAACATGTTCAAAACACACAAAATTATTTCAAATTATCGGTTTTTATTTAAACCTAGACCACCCAGTTGAAAATATTAACGAACACAATCAACCTACAAAACACATTTACAAATCTACCGGTGTAGCTTTCATTGACCTGGAATGGACGACTACCTCAAGGACCTGGTTTTAACTCATCTGACGTCCCAGTCATGAAAAATGTCAAACGATATTCCATTAACGACGGCTTTGCAAATA
Source organism: Anopheles epiroticus (assembly GCA_000349105.1). NCBI lineage: Eukaryota > Metazoa > Arthropoda > Insecta > Diptera > Culicidae > Anopheles > Anopheles epiroticus. The sequence goes on from KB671725.1 coordinate 35,691, forward strand.
GTTCCTCTGCCAAGCGCCCAAATTTGGTTATGAAAAGCCCCAATGAAGGACATACCGATTATGCAAACTATTGCAAAACATGGATGCTTAAAGTAAATGAGAGTTAAACCTGAAAGTGTATATTTCTCGCGATGCACGAGCCGAAAAAACCTTCCAAATAGGAAATTAAAATTTAACAATAAAGATGTGGAACGGAACAAAATTGTTAAGTATTTGGGTGCGATACTAGAAAAACTTAAAAAAGCTTGAGTTTTTATATTAAATAACTATGTCTGCCACTAACTCGTTGTTAGCGCTGTATTGTTTCGCAAAACGAATATGAAAATTAATTAAAAAACAAGCTTTTATTATTCACACCTATCGTCAGGCCAATATTGTTCAATACATGATGCTATTACGACTCGTAATGTTTGTCTTATATCCATCATGTAGTATAAGATACAAAATTCTGGAATCAATTTCAATTCTTATTATGAAAAAAGAAAAATATATTAAAGCTGTCTAATTAACTAACTTTATCTGCATCGATCTGTACAAGTTGTTTATTTAATACTGTTCCACTTGTTCAGCCACGAAATCAGAACCCCAAAAACTAGCAACCAAATAATTATAAACGGTGCTGGTGTAAAATTTTAGCTGCCATATAAATAGCTCACGTCCTTCCAAAAACAACCAAAATTTGCTGGTCACACCAAATAATAATTTTTCGTGTTCGTTTTGGCGCTCACAGGAACTGTATAACTTGGCTGGTTTCGGATGTTGTCTGACAAGAAGATGGCCGCGGCAAGCATCAGAAAAGGTTTTACCTTCCTACACCGTTATCATTCCAGGTGTCACCATTCGTCACCTCGGCGTATATTAAACGAGTGTGTCCGTTTACCTTGCTTGTAGCGCAGTCCCAATGTCATTTTATGCTACTAAAGGTGGAACGTAGTAGTCACCTGCGACATTTCGAAGTTATCTTAATTTGCCTCATTACTGTCCGAAAACGAACCCCTCCTGGCAATGGCGGTGAATCATTTTGGGGTGACAGTTTTCGCTGTGAAAGGAGTCTCATACCTTTGTTCGGAAGCCAGTGAACGTAAATCATCACCATTGAATTGTTTGAAACGGTCGAGGGCGAAGCTGTTGGTTTGGCTTCATGGCTTAAGGGAGTATGTACAAATCAACACTTTCATCGTAAAAGACATTAGAAAGGTTGTGATTCCAAGAAATACCTGGTAAACATTTGCTGGTGAAAATGGAATGCTCATTGATGCCACAGTACTTTTAAACAGAATCTGCCTAAATTTTCATTTGCTTGCTGTCGGAAACGAACACGGATTGAAGGACCCATTTGTCTTCTGCCACTGCTTGAAAAGGTAGAGAAGTAAAAATTTGAATGAGCCTCTTGTAAACGCGGTGTAGAGAACTATATCAACCTAAAAGGTTGCACTGTGGGTGGCACTTTTTCCCTTACAAAAGGAAGGGTTGTTAAAGCTGAGGAGAAATGTTCGGTTCAAGGGGGCAAATGTTGTTCGTTGTGGATAGCACACAGATAATGAAGACGGAAGTTTGTGGATTTAATTACTCTAGATTGAGACAGAAGATAATTTTCAATAAAACGGCACAGTTTAAGACTGGGGAATAATTTTCCGTAAAGAGACACGGTTCGTGGGACTGTCAACCACATCTGAATACGAAGGGTTAGATTTATCATCTTGTTGAAGACAACTATTCTATTATTCTTTTATTTTACCAAGAAATTTTACGAAAGTGAAATTTACGAAAGTGAAAATGAAATGTTTCACAGTACCGAGCTAAAATGTGTATAATATTATTGTAGTCAATACACAATGATTAAACATCTTTTATAACATCTACCAATCATTGTAGAAAATTGTTTATTAATAAAGTTAAGATTGTTCACAAAATGAGTATGGACTGGATCGTCCACTGAATATTGCCATAAATATATTGACATAATTATTTATCATATTCGACAACGTCACAAGACGAGAGAATGAAAGAAAAGAAGAGATTGTCTCGAAATCCTAATGCACCCTGAGGATCCGTCACTTACTGCATTTTGCAACACCAGATACCAATAAATCATCACATATCATTGAAATGATACTGAAAAGAATTATCAAAGCACCTCAACGATAAAAACTCAAACTCGCGGAGAAGTTGAATGAAAAGAAAAGTGCTTACAGTGTTATACAAAATTTTATCAACTGTAGCATCAAGCATAAACTGTAGCTTGAAGCATGAATAGAGAAATATGCAGCATGTTAATGCTTTTGATAGAGATCTAGTGATAGAGATGGAAATGGAATGAGCTAATGTTGTTTTGTTGTATCACATTATCTCAGAGCACAAAACTAGATTCTCTATCTCTGAATTAAGCGCAAAGTATCCAATTTCGTGAAGATATCGTTCGTTTGAGAAGTGTTCAGGATTTCGATGGCCTTGTGACGCTTGAGTGCATTCCAAATTGAATCCAGCTCCATGGTGGGTGGTTACTTACGGCTTAATTTTGTCGGACGCAGGAAAATGTTCGGAAAGATGTAATTGATATTACCGATATCCATTATCTCATGTGGACTTTGGTTCTAGTGTCATATTACGGAACTAAGATAAGGGAAGAGTTTTAAGACATACAACAGGCTCATATTCTGGTTGATGTTATCAGAGGCGCAAAATGTTTTGATAGAGCGCAAGCTCCTGTCGGTACAACATGCCCAACGTAGGTTCAATCCTACAATGTGTCGAGATAATATGCCTATTACAGAAGTGATTTTTTGTGCATGAAATGAGCACTTGACTCGCTCATTACTCATCTCCATCTCCACAATGCTTGTAAAAAAGAATATATTTATGCAATAAAAAATTGCGGTGTAAAAAGTACACGTTTATACACACAGAGCAATTACACAGGAAAGTGTTAGATTTTTTTGTTCGAAAGAAAAGGTCATGCTGTGTTGCTCTATTTACTACATTTATTAACAGTACATTATCTATGTTGATTATTACGTAGGTGACAGTGGCGGATCAATACACGTGGAGCGGGATATACGAGAAGGATTCGGAACGTCAAGTGATGGGTAACGGTTAACCATTGCGAGGGGTTTACCGGTAATGTAAACCAAACCGGTGTGTTGGTTGCACAAGTTTATAAAAATGTACGGGTAGTGGGGTTGGAGCGTGGGTATGTCCATATGCGAGCAGGAATTAAAACAAACAACAGGGTAAGGGTAGGGGAACGTGGGTAGTATCCAAAAACGAAAAAGAAGTCAACTGCTCCCGGGGCTAAGGGTACATTTTGCTTACTGTTTATGCAGATTACTCAGAAATTGTTCTTGGCGCTGGTTTCGGGGCTCCATTTTCTATGCTTAACGGTCATTAGAATGCTTGCTTTTATCTGTCTGTCCTCGTTATACTTAGGGTCCCACCTTGCGGACAGCTACACCCACCATTAGACCCAGCAGGTTAGAGTTTGGCTTTCATTACACTAGAATAACAGTTTTATACCGCAAATCTTTATTTTTGTAATTATGCTTATTCGACGTGAAGAGATGTGGGGCTTTTAGTTAACTCTTAATCATACAACGGCCGAAAATAACAAAGTTTAATATTTTAAAGTATTTTCTTCTCCTTTATAAAGGCGGGCCTTAAAGCGCTTTTAGCCAATACCTGCTTCACTAAGCAATGGACATGACTTTCTATGACTTGGACAAAATCTAAATTGGCTTATCATCTGCCGAATTGGACGAGCCTCCTTAGTGTTCAAGCAAATAAATCGATATTTTTCGTGTATCATATTTCGTGTATCAGGTTATTTATGTGATTTAAAGCCCCTTTTCTATAAAGTACAATAAATAATTTAAAATTAGCTAGTCTGAATGAAAATCATGCTCGGATCACAAATATAAGCCTATACTCCTATATAGACAAAATAATGTATTTATAAAGATCGATTATCCGTGCAAATCGATTATCCGGTATGGTCACGACCACCTCGTCTAATCGACGTTCTATTGACTTTTAAAAACTCGGATATTCATCGACCCATAGTTTTTCAAGACTTACTATGTAGGATGACAATTATCTCTACGTTAGAGTGAATACAAAAAACAAAAATTTAAGTAAAAGTTGTATCGCGTCATTTGTATGTTCGAACGTTTCACTAGCTCGCTAAAAATGTTTATTTTATCCTTGAAACCCCTGTATTTCCGGGGCAATAGTTTCATTGCCATTCCTATGTAGTCTTAGAAATAGATATAGAACAATTTTTCTTTTCCAATTAATTTATAGTGGCATTTAATCACATGCAATCAAAACTTTGTGGGCAGGCTCTATGGCATAAGCAGTAATATAAGGAAAGCGTCATAAGGCTAGGCCCGACGTTGAATCGAAGCCCATTTGGACTGCCGCCCCCTCCCCCCCCTTCCATATACAGTATGATTCCCCATTCTCAGAATAACCATAGTATCCTACAATGGGTAAACTAAGTCACAGAAAAGGTCAAAAGTTCAATAGTGGTCTGGTAAGTCTTGACCTTTACAAGGTTTTTCTGGGTCATTCTGGCAGAAGAAATAATAATTTTTGAACAAAAAAGAATATCGTTTATTTATCGCATTATTTTCCAATTTTAATCTGTCGATAACAATATTAATATAATTTAAATAATTCATCAATCAATATAAATATATCTGCCGATAACAATATAACGAACATAATTGGTTCAATATTCGTGTTGTAGTTCATGATTTTTTTTTTCAAAGATGTATTGATATGAATTTACTATGAAAAATTATTCTAATTACGAATCAATTTTTTTACCTGAATCCTAAGCTCCTTAAGGTTACGTTGAAAATCCTGCTTGCTAATGGTTTTAGTAAGTGTGTCATAGTAGACATGTCGTACGATGTTTTCTATGCATAAATCATAGTAAACTGTTCTTCACACGAATTTCCTGTGCTGGGTGGTGTTAAATAATCTTGTAATATTTTGGTTTAATTCAGCGAAGAAAATTAGTTGTGTGCCGGTATTAAATTAAAATGGATCGCAAATTTGAAACAACTTATAGTCAGGATTATACCCAGCGCTTAGAAAATCGGCAACTAGCCTTGCGACACAAAACAGAAGCGAATCTTCCAGGGAGCTGTTTCTCGCCACCTATTGAAGTCACGGTTCCAGTTCTGTCTGGGGATGTCAAGGAAAAAAGCATTGATTTTGAATCGCAAGTCAAGCAAAATGATTTCAGCCAATGTGGTAAGAATCGGTTTGTCAAGAATCTTGTAAACACACATCCTGAGCTGTACGCCAACATCGAAGCTAACCGCCCATGGGAACAGCGTGCTGGCTTATCACAGCAAAAATCAACCTATCAGTTGGACTATGACCGGCTGCCAGAGTGTCCTCCATGTCCCAGGACAGATGTTTTCGAATCAAATCGTTGGCCAGATTTGAAATACTTTCAACGCGAATGCAATGGAACTTCATGCAATGGCTCAAGCGATACCCCATGTTATTGTCAACTTTGTCCACAAGAATTAGATGGACAAACTAAAGAGCAACGTAACCACGGACGTGTGTATGCTATATCTAGCATTCCAAAAAGTTACATAATTTCAAGTCATTGGCCAGAGAAAGATTGGGAACGGAAAACGGCAGAAAGAACAGAGTATCGTGATAAAGTTGGCCGTCTTGGAAGAATATTGCAACGAGGGAACATTCACGATCATAGCGGCTGCATTAATGCTCAAAACTGTCATCATCACTTTTTTTTGTAAATTTTGTAAATTGAGTGAATAATGTGAGTTACTTTACATTTTACCCAACATAAACTTTGTGTGTTTGGATAATCATAGACAAATATTGGTTTTTTGATTTTTTATGAATGTTCTAAAATACTATTAGGCTACTTCTATTTCTATTAAACAATTTTATACTTCAACATATTTTGCAATCGAATATATTTTTTTTTTCACTTCCATCATTCTACGAAACTATGTGGAGGATAAATCATGCAGTATTCATTAAAGTAACGAATAGAGTATTAGCTTTGGGTGAAATTTGTGGCATTTACAGACATTACATATGAACTACAATACTTTCGGTTACATTAGCTTTGGAGCATGATTTCAATACATCATTTGCAATTTGTATTTCATGAATAATTAGGAATGCGGTTGATGGCAATATTTGACAGTCATGATAGGACATGAGCACCATGGGGAATGGATTTTCTTATGAACAGGATGGGAAGTAAGTTTGCTCTTTGCGTTACAACTTCTCCAAAGGCAGTGAGGAGGAAGGTGAGATGCAAATCAACATTTCGTAACAACCTCTTAATGCACCTCCTCTGGATCAATTTGGTGGAACGAACTTGAATCCCAATACAGCTGAACCATTGGATTGCCGTTGATCTTTGAAGAAAGTGAGCTGTTTGAGAAATATGTTCATACGATGTGTATCATTTATTCGGTGAACGTACCGTACGTGAATATGGTAGTATACACGAGAACATGTAAAAGGAATGACGCTCCATTCCTGAAGTGCGCTGATGTTTAATGTAGATATTTCGAAACAAATAAAACCGTGACCGAAACAATTCAGCTGAAGTAAAAGCTTTGATGCTGTAGGCAGTGAGGCAAGGATTAGGCAAACAATGTCAATAATCATAAAGTTTTCGAGCGATTTGGATCCCGACATGCTCCGGTGGCACTTTTCGGATGATTTACATTTTCTCACTAATAGAAGCGTACGCTTGGTTCCGTGTGAAGCGAAAGGCGATAGATGATAGTCAAACCTTTCCGATTGAGCAACATTTTACAGCAGAGCTGCGTTTATCATGGGTTTGAATTTATTCGAGCTTTATAATAGATTTTTATATGTATTAAACTTAAATTATATTGATTTCTGAAGCATTCCTGGAGTCATGCAGAAAAGTTGATTAACCCACGAGCAAATTGAATCGTTGAGATAGAATGAAAGTTACTAGTTGGCGTGGTAGTTGGCTGTTTAGATTTTGGGTATCGGAGTAGCTAGTTTTCTTTTTGTAAAGTTCTATTCATTTGAGAGTCATTTACATATTAGGTCATTCAGTCTAGTTACGCGCAGTTCTACACACGATTGCAAAACCTGTGTCCTGCGTGTGATATGTTTAGATGATGGAAAAGGGAAGAGGGAAAAGGGGAGGGGGAAGCTTATGTTTAGCAATAGTCGTTTTTGCCTCTTGACGAATTATTTTAACTAAAAGAAATAGAATTGCAAAGTAATTTCGTTTGTGTTTTACGGTCCTATTCAACTGCTTTTGAAATGAGTATCATCGTTGTTCGTATAATATGCGCCCACGATGTCCTTTCGTCGATATCAACTGCTAGCATTAACTGGTAGTAACGGCCGAGCGGTATTGCTAAAAACGCAATCCTCACTACATCCATTATACATTCGCACGATACAGTACAGTACATTGTTCCAAATATATGTCTCTTTGACCTTGATTTAAGTACGTCTAGAGTTAAGTTAATTGAACAGGATAATATTTGTCGATTGTAAAAAAAATCCGTATTTTATGATGTTTTTTTTACCGTAGGTAATGAGGTGGCGAAACAGTTTATTAAAAGAGGCATGTTGAAATTCAATAAAAGTAACGATGGCACACTAAACATTACATTATTATAAATTTAAACTAAAGTTTGATGAAATTATATCTACACAATTTGGACTGCCTTTTGAGCTCATAAAGCGCGCTTAAAGGTAATTGAAGCAAGTTACATAAAAATCCACATAAATTATGAGTATTGTACCATTTATCTATGCTACCGGTTCAAGATGAAATGAAAAAAAAATTGAAGCAGCTATAGCAGCAGTAGCTGTGGTAGCAGTAGAAGTAGCAACTTCTCACCAGTAATGGCATAAAAAAAAAACAGCTTTTGCTAATCGTCATAAGTGGGCCATCTTTTCTACTGGAATAGATGGAGTGCTTGAGAGTAAGTTAGCTTCAAAGCCAAGGCCACGATAGGATTGCCAAAGCGTTGAAAGTCTTGTAGTGTACACGGATGCAGGCAAGCTTTTTTTTTATTTCTTCACTGTCATCACACAGCTTTTCAAAAGGACATTTTTAAGCTGTGGCTCGGTGCTTCTAACGTAATAGCAGAACTGCAGATACTGTCCTCGAAAGGTCGTAAAGTGACCGGAGGTGTACAGCAAGGTATTACTTATGTTTTACAAGTCTCAAAGCATTGCTAAGCTGTTGAATTGTTTGTATGTATGTATGTATGTATGTATGTATGTATGTATGTATGTATGTATGTTGTCGCAGAAATAGAGCAAATCTAGAATGTTTCTAGAAGCTATGTGGGTTGAGAAAAGTGAATTAGTTGAAGAGTGCTGATATGCTACAAAACATCTCTAAGATCAATACAGCAACTCCACAATTTTCGCCAATGTAAAGGATCGAACGCTTTAGTGTGTCTCGAGTTTTCGCATATATCGGAATTCCCGTGAAAGATCGTTTGTGTTTCATTTCCGAACAAATGAAAGGAATTTTGCTCGAAATTTATAACAAAATTATGCAATCGAAACTGTTTTATATCAAGCTGATTTATATGAAAAGTTTTATATCAAACTTGAACCACAAAAACTGAAAAAATACTCAATTATATAAATAAGAAAAATAGCACATATGCAAAAATACAAATTACCAAAATACTGAAATAAAAAAATATATGTTTTGTAAGGTTTTTGCGTGAAAGTTCTTTACTGTATTTGGTCTATAAGAAATAAGGTTTGTTTAAAACATAATTTGCTATCGACTTCTTCAGACATTTTAGACAACCTACGATATGTTGAATATACACACTAAAATTTGTTGAATGAGTAAAATCTACTTTTATTGGTCAGGTATATATGCCCAACTCTTTGCAGGTTAAAAATAGCAGACATATGACAACACAACAAATTTACAGTTTTTTCCAAAATTTACCCATAAAATAAACCCTTTCTGTGGTATTCAATGAAGCATCCTAAGAATGTAAATGAGTTTCTTTAGAAACTGTTCATATTAAACTGAATAAATAGGAAAATAAATATTTTCAAACATCTTTCAACTGGTCACCACCACGCAAACCATAGCCATATCACATATTACAAAGTATGTACTACGCCCTAGAGGTCATAAAATCAGTGATGCAAATGAGCATAAATATGTAGCAGTCGAGGAAACCAGTATAAAAGGTAAAAGCTATAGGTATGAACGTGGAGCAATATGCTAAAGCCTTACAGTTTTGGAGTCGCGTAATTCTGCATGTTGGCGTTCGTGTACTATTTCCGTTGTCGTCGTTGTCGTCGTTGACCAATCGACTGTCTATCGCAGCCGTTTAAAGGAAACATTTGGGGTGGAAATTTATAATACGATCCCGATCGTAACAAATGAGCGCCATCGCACTGTCATATTTTATGCAAGTTTATGTTCCTTGACGAAAGGAGGTCGTTTTCGTTGGCATCGCTTCCAGCAAAGTGCAAGCAAAATCTATGTACTGCTTGTATGTAACGTCCATGTGACTGTTTTTAGAATAAAAACAGCGGCAATTGTTTGTTGGGTCATGTAGAGATTGAAGTTTTGTGGTGCAAGAAAGTATATAGAACTTGTTCTATTTATTCCTTGCTTTTGCTGTTAGATAATAGTGAGTGGAAGAATTGATCTTTCATTTTTGTATATACGTACTATTGCTAGCATAAAACTGTATTCGTTAAATATGACCATAACATATTAATAATGACATTAAATAATCTATTACACTTTGAATATTTTAAAACATGGTAAGCTTATATATTTTATGATTAAAGAGTTTCTTGATCTTGCCGAGTTATATGTTTGAATAATAAACTAGAATTAGGTTATTTCACTTATTCAGTGTTGACAAAAAAACTTCACAAACTTAATTTAGAATTAAATAAAAAAATGGTTCATTATCGCAACAAATTCTCAAACTAAACATACTTTTTCATTTTTCCATTAACTTTTCTTTACCATGCAACTTTCGTCTTTTGTACCTAAAAAACAATAAACATGATTTTATGGTTGTAGCTAGTTTTATTGGAATGGGAAACAACATTTGTAAGAAGTAATTATACTATACTGCTGGCAAGTAAAAGGTACGAAAAGGTGGAGCGATATTGATGAAAGAATATAAGTGTGACAATGTAGTTAAATTGCTAAATTCAGCGACAAATGCCAGAGTGCTTACCGAAACCTAGTGAATATGATGTTAATGACTCAATGGTGCCATGTTGTGTGAATGAGCTTATACGTACACGCGTGTGAATTCGGCAGCAGGAAAGTCAGCAACGAAAACTGTATTTTTGTGTTGTAGAAGGTGGTTGGACAACAACAGCTGATTGCACAAAGCGGTATAGAATGGTGACGAAGTTCCTATGGCAACCATGAAATAACCCTCCGCGAAATTATTTGGTCTACGTGCAGAAGCTTCATAAGAAAACGAAAATAAGAACAACATAAATAATGGCACCTTCCAGGAATACTTGATCAGATACACCGTACCTGTTATCATGAGTGCCAGAAATAAGTTTATGAGAGGGAGTATGAAAAGGTAAATATATTGTGTAGAGTAAATTGTTTACGATTGATGTTCCAATTGAGGTAAGATAAAAATAAAACATGAATTCGTATAAGGAGTTGAAATGACCTTTCTAGTGAGCAGACACAAACTAGCAATAATTGGAGAATAAGCAGGCTGACAAGACATTAGTTGTAATGATAGTATTGATTTTATCTGCTTATCGCAGTGAATAACATAAAGACAAACAAAAATAGTACAACAATTAATTAATGTTCTTTCTGTAATCTGACTATCTTAAAATTGTATGCATTAATTTAAGACTATCATATGTGTTATGTTTTTGTACTATGTGCTATGTTTTTGCGTAAAGTTATGTTGAAAAGATAAATATACAATTTGGCTTGACCTTCCCATACGTAACAGTGGGTATCCTGCTATGGGATCATTTGTGATAATGGTTTAGGCAAGCTTTGATCATATAGAAACAGCGCAAAATCTCCTACAACAGCGTTAAATAACAAGGAAAACCTCTTAAAAACTTTAATCATAGTTCCAATAACGGCAAACACTATGATTCCAGCCATGCCACAAAGATGAGCCGTACAACACTATGATCGGTTTGGTTAAATACATGCTCGTATATCTCATACCTTTACCATAGCAAAACTGTGAGGATAAATCAGCACATAGTTTACCAACACGCTAACTCGTGTAATCTCAACTGGAAACAAACATAATGAAAAATCATGGTGGGAGGATGGATAACTCTTTTCAAGAGCCATAAAACAAGAAGGAGTTGATGTGTGTAAAAATAGCACGTGGTGGGATATTTTATGCTTCGGAATTAAATATTATCATTCACAATTCTGCAAGTATCAGCGTAAATATTTAATCAAATAAGTGATAGAAATGGTACAAATTAATAAAAAATATTACTGTTCAGTCCTCACAATTATATTCGTTAACCAAGAAACATAAATCGATTTGGGCCGGCTCGGTGGTCCAGTGGTAACGGCGTAGGGCTGTCAAAAGGCCCGTCGCCGGTTCGAATCTCATTCGGACCACTACCGCCCCCCATACGCAGGATTGACTATTCTGCTATGGGTACACTTAGTCACAACCCCCCATACGCAGGATTTACAATCTATATGGACGGGTACACTTAGTCACACAATACGGCCAGGCCGTCACTACAGAATAAAAAAAAACATAAATCGATTTGACATGTACTTTTCCGATTATCGTAGAAAAAGATAGGACATTTAAGGCCTTTTATGATGAGGCAGCCGTTTAGCCCGATAGGTGAACAATAATGTAATGTTTTGTTTGTATATCTTACGTCACCAGTTTTATATTTTGTATGGATCTGGGAAAGATTTCCCTGTAATCTTGATTAGTTGCAAGTGTGTCCCTTTTCGTTAAGTCTTGTCCCTGTTTAGCCAGCAAAAGCGGGGTGATCGATAGAATTTTCTTTGCTATCGAAAGTGTTTCATAAATTTGTTTGTTGAGGAGGTAGTGGGTAACAGAACGCGGTGAAAGGATTAAGAATAAAGGACATTCCCTGGGCCTCAATGCTGTACTTCTAAAGAAATATTCCGGTTAAAGTTTACCCAAGGCTCGCTTTGTAAAGATTAACATAATTTATTGGGATCATTTAGGAGATTACCAAAATATTCATGTACATAATGTAGTAATGACATGGGGTAATTTATTTCTCTTGGGTTAACAAATGCTTAGCTCAAATTCACGCAATCGTGTATCGACATGAGAGCATCAGTTTCTTCTTATTTTTATCAACAATCATTATTCAAGGATAAGGGCTGCTGCCTTAGCAAATTATGTGCTTGTCTTTTTGTGAACGTAAGCTCTAGGAATTAAGGAGATGTCCGAATGGGATTTAAATCACGTTGAGCCTTGCTGCAGGCCTGCGTACTTTCCACTCGTACACCCCGGATTCGCAAATTTTCAACCACATTTGCAACATTATTTGTTGAACTTCTTTAACGAACTGGATTATTTTCTATTGAAATGTTTTCTCTTCATCACCTTTAATTCAAATTAACGTTCGATGGATAATTCACATTTTGTGATGTACTGCATTCTGTGTTTAATATCCCTATTACAGGTTGAAAGTATCTTATATCTTTTTTCTCGATATAGTTAATTTTTCTTGGGTATCACAACCATCCTCGTAGGGTCAAGGCATGTCAAAGCATTATTGTGCTTTGGACTTTTCCTGTGGTTTAGTGTACCCATAGTAAGAACTTGCGTGTGCGAGACGGTACGAGTCTGAGCGGGATTCGATAACGTTGAGCCTTATGACAGACCAATGTCATTACCACTAGACCGCTGAGCCGGTCCCCGATAGCGTATATAATATGCGTCAAAGAATATTAAAACATATTTGAATCGCATGTTATGTGCATGTTAGACATTTTCAAATGTGTTTCTTAATATGTGTTATGTTACATGTTATTTTCATAAGAAAAAGTAAAGCCACATTTTAAATTTTAAATAAAGTGGTTTATCGATTTTGAAGTTTGCGGTTGTAGCGGCCGAAAAGTAGTAAGTAAGTAGTTTAGCTACACACCAACAGGAACAAATATATTTGTGTTCGTTTTCGATTAGTTTTTATGTTATATGCGTTGACTTTTCTCTCGATTTCTAGACTCAAAATGCTTTCTATTTTAAACGGGTTAAATTTGAACAAGCGGAACATGAACCTGGAATAGAATCCCTCGCCTGAGCTGATGGTTTCGATCCCTCTATCGTCTGGCGGCATTCGAAGGTAGTGTAGCGGCTTAACTCGTATTGAACAAGGAGGGAAGAGTTTTTACGTCACGGAAGTTTTATAAGCAAACAATTTGTGATACGCGAACGAAATAGAGGTGGGAAGAAACTTAATAAAGCTAGTGCAGTATACTTAATTTCATTTCTTCTTTTAATTTAAGTCTTTCATATCTTTTTTAATTTGATTTAATCGCCTTATAAGGTATGAAATTTCTTCTTTTCTTAGACTACTGCTCTGTTTCTTATTGATGACGTTTTAAAATATCAATACGATAGTAGTGTATAGTTCACAATGTGGCATTTAGATTATTTTTTATGATTAGAAAGCAAATAAAGAACAGAAGTAGATGAAGTTTCATTGACAACCACCTTCAGAAGTTTATCGAACAACATTGATGTAAATGTTCATTGCAGGTCTTTTTAGGAGTTTGCAGTAACAATAAGAAAATTAACAACACAGAACAGCACAGAGCGTGTTAGTGAGTGATAAATGATTTGCAGCACTACGCTAGATGATTCTTCAACTACTACATAGTAGAGGAATTGAGACAGTAACTTATGTGACAGGCTATGTCACTTTAACGATTTGCCCATATAATCAAAATATATTGCTATCACGGGAGTTTAACTAGTTCAATCACTTGTTAGCAAGGCGATAGTTTGAGGTACTAGAGTTGTGTGCGTCTAACTAATGAATATGAAATAATAAATCTCAATTGATGCAGATGCATGCACCATAAAGACTCAAACTTCGTGAAATATTAATGAATCTTAAAACCCACTAGCTCAAAAACAAGCCTAGAAGATTAATTATATTCAAACTGTAGTCTCTTCTCACTCCTGTTTTCTATACCACAGTTCTTTTCTAAAAAATGTCATGAATCGTAAGATTCCGAAATTACAATTTAAGTTTCACAAATATTCTTTCATTGAATATCCGTGTGAGTAAATTTTCTTTAAGGACCCAGATAATTCAACAACTGCCGTAGAAGCCATGATCGATGTGCCATCTTTTTGTCGCTTACAGACATAAATTAGAATATTTAGTTTTACAATTTTAAAACAATTTTTACTCACCATTAACATTCAGATAGTAAATGATAACTTTAGGTGGATGGGTGGATATCTGACACTCGTACACTCCTTCATCATTCTTATTGGCTCTTGATATTTTTAGACGCCAATTGTTGGGATACTGGAACTCGATCTGGTACCGTGAATCACCTGAGTACGTTTGCTTTCCAACGGTAAGTAGCTGTAAAGCTGATTCGCCACTTTTTCGCCGCACCCACGATACCTGCAAGATGGAAAAATTAACTGGTTGCGTTGAAGTGCTTAAAGAAAAGCTCTCTGTTGTAAAATTATTCGTTATAAATCATGTCCAGCCTAGAGAGAGTATACTTTATGGGATGATATATGTAAAGGGGTTTCTTTTTAAATGGTCCTTGCATCGGACTTCCGGAACCGTTTTAAAATCACTGTGTGGAATCATTTGCACAATGAAATTGTGTAGAAGTTGAATAATCGAAGTTAGAAGCACAGTACCAATGATTGATCTAATTGTGCTAGAAGAGACTATAACTGAATAATTTACTAATTTCGTTAAATTTTAAACTTTGATTAAATTGACACGCTATAGTCTAGTCAAAAAATAAACGAGATTTGATAGGTTTTTTTTAAAATAGTGTTGCATCGCATATACAAGGAAAAATTCAATGCCTGACAAACGTAATCTCCTTTAGAAACAACAAATTATCATTACTTACCGTTTTGTCCTGCAGCAAACTGATTCTGCAGCTTAAAAAAAGAGTATCACCATTTTGTACCGTTATGTTCGTGACGTTATCGGTTTCAAAATGAGGCCCGTACCTGGTGAAACAATCAAGAAATAGAGTGAAAGATGAGTAAATGTTCTTAAATGATTTTTTTCTCGTTCTATCAAAACAGTTTTTTTCTATACATAAACGTGTGAATAACCTATAATAATGGAATTAATCCCTCACACCAATCATTTCATTTGTTGAGTGTTTCAGTTGCTTTCCATTATATTTTGTGTGTTAGCCAACTGTACTAGTGTAGCGTGGCTCTATATTTGAGTCAACGGTCTAGGCATGAAATTGAAGTTTCATTACTACGTAATTATAACCTTATGCATTACCAAAGGTGTTCCCACAGCAAAGAAATAAATATTAATCAATTCTAAGGGGCAACATCGATTGAAATATTTTACCAAATCCTATGGAACTTGAGAGAGATCTGTGTAAAAACAGTCAGTTTAAGCACTATGAAATAAAACTATTGCTGTGATGTTTATTTATGAGCACTGGTTTGCTTTTCATTTGCGGCGAAAAAAGTTAATCTTCACGGCCACCAATTCACAACCACAATGCCTTACTACAATGGTTGAAGCAAGATATAATGTAACCTTATGAAATGGTAACCCACTGTGAGCAGAAAGTGCAGTTGTATAGTTAAGTAAACTCGCGTGATGAAAATAGTTGAAGACAAGTTTGAAAACACATACAGAACCTGATATTTGTTTGTAAGCTTTTGGCCCAAACGATAGAAAGTTTGTGACCAACACCACAGCTGCGTTCAATTGCCGGAAAAGTGTCGCAGCGTACCTGTGTCAACGTATAGCGCTAAGTACATAACACATACACATAGTTTTAATTCCCTGCAGCTTTTCCTTGTCGCTATAGAAGCTGCTCTATGATTCACGATTAAAGGGTTTGTGGATGTGAGAGTGGTTAAAAGGTCATCCGGTTCGTAGTTTGCGGTTGCCGGCCAATGGTGTGCACCTTGGTTGGCTCCGGAGGCTATGTTTTATCAAGAGTCATAAAATAAATGTAATGCCTATTTTCCGTGGCTTAATCGTACCACAAGGAGCAACCGTCGCGTCGCTTGTTTAGTTCTTCAGGTTGTTTGGTTTTGTAGATTTTCCGCACGAGGAAACTTGGTCTATGGTTGGTTTGGTAACAGTGAGCAAGCATGGTCAACAGCATCTAGAGCAATTCTCGGATACAGAGTTTTGCTCTGCAAAAAGTGTTTTTGGGGATAGCATTCGTATGCATGGGCTTGAAATGTAATTTTAATTCTACGCTAAAGCTTTTACGGCAGCCTATTATGCTAGCTACGGTGTCACAGGACAACAGCTAGCAAGGAAGTGGGACTTGAGTAGTAACTTGTTGGTTAGGCAGCAACACAGTTTTCGTTCTACAGGTTCAATTGAGTTAAAGCTTTCAAAACGCTGGCCTTTAAAACCCTTTTATTAAATATTGCTTTTTTCCTGTAAAATTTGCTGTTACCTTAATACAAGACGATTAAAAGTACTCAACAAAATTTATATTACTTTTGTTATGCCCTACAAAATAAATACGTCAAATTGTTTGAATCACGTTGAAATAAATAAACAAAATTTTTTTTAGGATCAAATATTCCAAACTAACCAGATACGTAGTGACAATAGGAATTTATCGTGTTGAGTTTCTCAACCCAACTCAAATATGATTTTCGTTGTCTTATTCGCCAAATTTGTATTGCTCACTTTGTCTTACTTTCCCATTAGCTCAGCTTACAAAACTACTTTTAGATGAGCACTGTGGCAAGTAGTATGTTACTCTAAGTAACTTGTTTGTTTTTGGTTGATATCGAACCAGTATCTTACTTTCAAATAATACACATTGCACATTGCAAGGCAAATCCCTAAAGAACACAGTTGAGTTCATTGCGGACACAGTCATCGTGAATAAATCCATTACCATAACGATTGTTTTCAGTGGTATGAACGTACTTGAAGTTGTCGTAAATGCTAATGGTGTTTTTGTTTACGGGGTGGAACATCTGTAAAAACAGGAAGTAATGTAAACCATATTTTGGATTTCACATACTAAAATCACCAACGCTAACTACAGTGATCAAATTTGGAGCTTCACGTTGCCATGTAGATCTTTGCTATATTTTTAATATTTTTAACAAAGCTTTCGAAAACATTCCCCAAAATAGAAAGAATAGAAAAATAAAAAAAAATCAATACAAAACCAGCCTCTTTCTTCTACCTGCTGTCGGAGGAACTGTTTACTTCAGCATAATGCATGAATTGATTTTGTTTGCTCTGTACACGCCACCATACTTATGTTTGGTTACCACCAGGAAAAGATTGAAATGAGAAGAGACAAGGGAAATGGTTTGTTAGTTTGAAGACATGTTTAGGTAGCATTGGTGATTTAATATTCCATGGGTAGTCTTTTCAACGCTGCTTGTTTGGTTAACGGTAGACATGTTGTTTTTTTTTAAGCGTTTGTAAAAGTTTAATCCGTGTGTTTGAGATAGAAATTGCTTTTTAACAAACTTGTTACCAGATGAGTACCAAAGTCGATAGTATACAAAATTAATTTTTGAATTTAATCAAGGTGGAACATACCAATCCATGCTTCATGATGCCTTTTACTTGAACAGCTTTGAGCGTTTACTTGTACAATTTTTATATTGTAACAGCATAATCATGCTTACTACTAGGTTTCCTAGACTTATTGTAACATGCCGCCGTTTGATAAGTTTTTGGTGCGGGAAATATGAAACGAAATGAAACGTGAAAGGTGCAACTAAATGTTCATATAGGAAAGAGTTTGCTTGTTTGGATGTGTTTCGTGTTTCTGTGGACTTTCCATGCCATTCAACCAGGTAGCATTGACAGAATATGGTTTTGACTTTCCAGCAGATACATATCCTGGATAAGAAACTCAGAACAATTTCGTTGAGTAAAATTTTAAATCATCACATCATCACGCCCGCCGACAAGCCCAAATATAGATAGCCTACCTGCAAGTTGGCACCCATTCAAAACTCAAACAGTGTGGCTGTACTGTTTATCTTGTACGTGACATTGTATAAAATAGTATCCTCTGTTGCGATTTTTTTAACAAACGATGAAGCGTGCAGAGTAAATACGATAATATTTTTTTCCGCATTGACGGCCTGGCCGTATTGTGAAATACGATAATATATTTACGTTAAAAGTGTTTCACGATAAACCATGCAAAATAAAATTGTTTTAAGAAATACAAAGAGCCTACGCTACGCTATCATCGTGAAAACCCGTACGCAAAACTAGTCGTAGGATTTTGGAACTGGTTTTTCTTTCTGCCAAAGTACGTCCAAACAAACCATAAGTTCGCCAAAAACGCTTTCGTGAACTAGAATGTAATGACTGAGATTGTGGAACTCATAAATACTTTTTTAACAGAAGTGGGATAAACATTTTAGCATCCTAACAAAACCGTGCTTTTTGTATCTCAGTTACTCTCTATCAAAAAGTCGTTCTAAATGTAGTGTGGACAAAAAATGTGGATGTTTTGCTTAAACTTAAAATTTAACGAATAAAAAAAAGATGAAGTAATCAAAAACTCTCATATATGAGCAGGCTTCGATGTTCTCTTTGTTTGTTTTTGTTAATATTTATTCCATTATTAATAATTAGGAACCAGGAGCACAAAGCCGAGTCAAAAATATATTGGCATTTCAGACACAACTAACTGAACGGCACGTTGAAAGAGCGGGTTTATTCGTTTCTAAATCCTTATTACAAATGACTCTTCTCTCAATAATGTTCCTTGGTCTAGAAAAGCTCCATTCGCAAGATCGGCCTTTCGGACTCACGAGCTTCTCGAAACAGATGAATCGTTCAAGCATATTCCAGTTGGGCAAAATAAGTACTAACGAGAAAGAAAAAACGTATTTCAATATTGTGAATTAAATAGCACGATCAGGTGGTGGAGGCGACTGTGACACAGTAAATCTAATCCAAACTATTTCTCCTATTATCCGACAAGTTTGTGCTATTAAGTCTAGCAAGCCAACTAAGACCGATATTTGCTAGAAGCCAAAAAGAGTGAGGGAGCTCAAAGGAATTTTTGTATCACACACATTTCTTAATTGTTTCTTCACATTTCTTAATTTTGTTACTTAAAACATGTAAAATAGATAGAAAATGATAGAATCTTATGACCTTTCCCATGTAGAGCACAAACGCTTCAAAGTGTTGCAGATTTGTTGTGCTGTCAGTGCTGACAGTCGGTTGATTTATGTCAAAAACATTTTTGGATATAAGCCACAAAATTGGAGCGCATTTTTTATGTCAGTTGCTGTCAGTTGGTCGGTACATGCCTAGTCAGTAAAATATGATTTCTCGCATGTGCGTATAAACAATTTCTTTTAAAAAAAATAAGAAAGTATTGCTGTTTTGTTGGCATGTACATCAAAATCAGTTTCTTGGATATTAGCAAGAAAATTGAAAAGCAGTTTTGGTATAAAACCCATCTGGCTCTTCAGCGTTACTAAAAGTATGTGTAAAAGTTGAGGTAACTATTTTGAAGGGTACATGTGCTCCTTTCAAAATATAGTAGTTGACATAAAGTTCATCTCACAGCTAGTTCGGAAACTGGAAATATTTTTAAAATGATTGTGAAAAGAAAAAATGAAAAAAATATACGATCCTATTTGATTCTAAAAAAGAAACAATATAGTTGTTACGAAATAAAAAATGTCTTGGAAAAAAAATACAGTTGCTCCACACGATTTAACAACAATTTTGCCGCAACGATTTAATATATCGGAGTCTAAGGGATCGTTCGTAGATTTCGATATGTGACTGGTTAAATGATCGACTGATAACATTTTAACGTCCTTTGCATAAGAGTGGTTGAACGGAATATTTGATATAAGTGATACATAGATAACCATGTCATTTGAAAAACATTGGCATTTATTGTCATTTATATACAAAATGTGCACTTTTTTGCAATTAAGTCGATTCCGAGCAATGCACGATACGATTTTTTCTACAATACCTTGTCGTTTTTCTTGCAACAGCGTTAAGATTACTAACAAGAGAGAGAAAGGGTTCAATATACATTTCCTGTATTTAGTAATTATTGTATGGTCATGAAACCTCGCTCATATCCGAAAACACACAAACATGAAAAATACGAACTGTTCAAATATTGATAGGAAAACAGGTATCATATTTGTTGCGTATGATAATAGCTTATTCAAGCTATACGGCTTGAACGTTTGTGCGGGGAAAAAATAATAGCTTATGCATTCATATTCCAATCACGTTCCAATGAACGATCAACCCAATTATCTCTGATTTATAAACTCGATGAGCTCTATATAAGGCATGCTTGTTTTTTCTATGGTGGTTTTATGGTAGAATGAGCATGATTTGGTTTCTTCTGAGCTGCTTTTAGTAAAATGCTTGCCTTCTAGCTAGATAACTTTCGCTTCGGTACATAGATGACTGCACAAATTTGGTGTTGCGGTTGATAAGACTTTTTTTTTTATTCAGTAGTAACGGCTTGGCCGTATTGCTTGGTTTTATCAACCTCTTCTTCATTACAAAAAATATAAGATCTTAAATAGTGTAAAAATCTATTTGAAATTATTACAAAAGCATCATTGCCTCCATAAAGAAATAATACAATGTTTGTAAAAGTTGGCTTGCTACAGGATCTATGTACTGAATTGTTTTTATGTACAGCTATCCAGATACCTAATGTTAAAATAATAAATAGTAGAATAAAATTTACTGCATTTTCGTTTTACTGCAAAGCTCGTTTTGATTCTAAAATAATAAAATCAGTGGTATTCATATATTCAAAAATATTCAACAAATATACTTTATTTCTATGATAGAATACCAGAACATCCAACAGTGACTCAATTCTAAAGCCAAATTAGTAATAACAATATTTTTTGTTAATTGTTATTTTTGTCTTAATTGCTGAAAAATTATTAATACAAATTATATCAATAAAATAATGGCAGACATTACTTTTTATCGTATCATATAACCTAACATTCCTTGAGCTGAAGGTCCGACAAAAGCGTAGGAGTTATGGCTTATCACGCTACATTCCAAGCGAGTAAATAATTTCCAAGCAACGATCGACCATCGCCACAGCATATAGTTCCAATATGTTTATAATTCCAATGCATGGTCCAAGGGCTCGATCCAAATATTTCAAAGAGTTTTTAATCGATTTTGCAGGAAATTATCTGGCAGAACTTTTTTTTGGATGTTTCAAAGGACAACGTTGCAGGCGTCATAATGGCGAGCTGTACAGCATATTTTTTATGAAGCGAATAAACTCACTGGAATCTGTAGTGCTAGCCATGTTATTCGCATTAATCTGGACGACTCAACCCGTTAAGTCATTTTAGTCTCTCCCCATAAGGAAAGGAGGTGAGGTAGACCCTTGCTAAAAACGAATACATCCACAATTGAGAGTGTGATAATGGATTGCCTTTACCATGGCCTCATGCTTCAACCCTTCAGTAGGCCATGAAAGTGAGCGATTTCGGCACCCAATCAGAAAGTGTATCAGACACATAAAACGTCTGATAATGTAGACGCATAGAACCCAACTATAAATACAGTAACGTAAAATTCAGGAGAAGATAATGTTAGCCTGACGGCTAAAAGTATCTTAAAAATGGTCTAACAAAATCCAGGATAAGTGTACTATTTTCAGATAGTAAAGTACAAAACCAAGTTAACTAAATGTTTTATTGTATGCCGTACTGGCAAACTCTTTTGCAGAACTTAAGTTGCAATAGTTTCTGACTAAAGCTAGATGCTACTGTATACTTTTGTATAGAATTGATATTCTTCATGAAACACGAACCAACCTGAAATAAATTTCATCGGATCACGTTGATAGAACATATCATAACTAGTATCGCGTACCTTTATCTTGGATTGGTGCTCAAATGATCTAAATAAAACGAGAATCGGCGTGTCATAATCGTATGAAAGGAAACTCTACTACTTGCATGGTATTATAATGTAAAAGGAAGAAACAACTTAGTAGTATAAGCTTAATTGACTTTTACCAATTATCAAATGATCATCCTTCATGTTTGTGTGTGCCTTTATGATTTAGCATCGACTTGATTCATAGACAGCTATGAGACGGCAATCTATCGCGGTCCAAAATCCTGGACAGAAATGGAGCAAGTTGTGAGTAATGTGAAAGGGAAATGTTGCTGGATGACGATGCACGATGGCGATGGCGTATGACTGGAACAATATCTGCAACGCTACAAAAAAGAGACCCACATGTGCATGTTTGTCGAATACTTTTTCGACAACGAATGCAGATGATCAATAGAAGATACGTTGGCACGTTCCTCTATGGGGATATTTAGGTGAAAGGCGTAGCATGCGAGACAACTTGCATGTCAAAGGGCTCTCAAAGCAGGATTGCGCTGACACATTGTGACCGTAGGCAGATTACTACGCATCATACACCGCGTAGGAAAGGATGTTTTCATCCAGCGCGTAGAAAAAAATGAATAAAAACTGCACATTCAAACCCGATTTATCAATGTCATCTGATTCGCTAGCCGGTCTATCCAGAAAAGCGTTCTCCCATGCCTAGTAGAAAAAGCATGTTAATAAAAAACAGACATGACTTTACCTAAGATTGAATGGAACTTTGTACAACAGAGGCTATCGTTGTACAATCATTGCATTGCACCACAAAAACGAGTGAAACGAAGAAACTCTTTTGTTTCTCATCACCGCTTGGCATTCTACTAAGCCTAAACCGATAACATAGTATGTTGAGCGTTAAGAATGATAGTTTAACTATATCCGCAAAGTTTTCGTTTTCAAACGAAGAGTTTATCAGGTGGAAATAACAATTGATTTTTTAAACAGAAATGTGAATTTGAATTAAGTAAGAGATTTGTTTTTATTGCAAAATTTTTCGAACAGTATTTTATAATTATTGTTTTTTTTAGTTTTTATTTTTGGCAAAGACTTGCTTGCCTGCCAAAATACTTATCTTCTTGACTATTTTTTACTTAATACACCCATAGCAAGATAGTCACACTCGATCACTGGGCCTCCGAGAAGTGAATTTTTGCCACAAAATCTCGCAAAAATGCAAAAAATCTCTACCAACTTTAAAAACACTCACAAATATACACACAAACGGTCTGTATTAAAAAAATTGTTTAACTTCTGGTCGTCCCTAGGTAATACAAACTGCTCTTCAAACATACGAAAAGGCCAAGGACACATTA
Organism: Anopheles epiroticus; assembly: GCA_000349105.1. Classification (NCBI taxonomy): domain Eukaryota; kingdom Metazoa; phylum Arthropoda; class Insecta; order Diptera; family Culicidae; genus Anopheles; species Anopheles epiroticus. The sequence continues at coordinate 59,144 of KB671725.1, forward strand.
GAAAGACAAGTTTCCAACTTGGTTATAAAAACAACGGTAAGAATGAAACTGAATTTCCCACTGGATGAGTGGGTTAGTAGACGGGAATTATTTGTATTGTCTTTTGCGAGGTGAAACCGACGCAGCTGGCATCCTAGTTCACATCGATATATTTGTTGAGTTGAATCGGACACGAACTGAGTATGGTGAAAGAAATCCAGTAACAGCAATGTCAATGTGTCACGAACTTAATATTTTCTTGGAGTAGGTTATTTTTGAAATGTTAATCCTCGTTCAGAGAATAGCTTCGTCTGCGTCGATAATTGTGTAAGGTATAAGGTTTATACAGTAAGGATAAATAAATAAATATATAAATGAATAAATAAATAAATTATTTAGAAATGAAAAAAATGAAAACAAAATTTATAAATTAAAAAAAATATATTAATTGATTCATCGACTTTTTTCAAAATCAAAAAAAAAAAAAAAAAAAAAAAATGCAAGCATAAAAAAAAAAAAAATGCAAGCATAAAAAAACAGGTAGAATATTTTAAATTGCAAACTAGTTGCTACAAGCTGTTTATAAACTGCCATACACATAAAGTACAGAGTAATGCCAAATTCGCAGTATGGGGTCTATGATGACCTAAGCCAGTTTTTTTGTATGTGTTTCAGATTTAGATTCGAGGAGCTGTCAAGAGTAAGTATCGATGCATGAATGGATGAAGAATTACATAATTATAAAAATGTACATATTTAACGGATAAATATACATACTTTCAACCGAAGAAGCCCGGAAAATTTTACAAGCAGGTAATGATTTGTAAATTAAATAACAATCACGTGGTGTGACTATATAGCAAGAGCCGTAATTACGGAAAATGAATTTTTTTTTTTGTTTATATCCTTCAATCTACGACCTTATGTCACACCGGTCTGTCAAATGGAAATAATAGTTGCTAATTCTTCTGGAACACCGTACCTGCTTTCCATTCACTGCTTCATACTGCTCGAATGTTTGACAGAAGCAAGCTAAAATTTTCTGATTTTCTAACTATGGTCATCATAGACCCCTATATTAGTTTTTAAAGGACTCCAAATAGCAATACGACCTGGCCGCTACTACCTAAACAAAAGAATGTAAAAGTTGTTAAATATTACCTTAATAAAGTTCTGAAAATTGTTTATCCATGCTTTGATTCAATTGAATTTAGGAAAAAAATATTTCTCTAAAAAATATTAAGTAACTAAAAGAGAGTAGCTTTCTCATGGAGAGGTATAGACGTTTATTGACATGATGCCAACCGATAGACTAGACTGACCGCAATATTGGTGCCAAGACAGGTCTGGACCGAAAAATATTGTTTATGAGAATTTTATAAAAGATTTTCAAATATAGGTTATGTATTTTTACCTTTACCAAATATTGGAATATATTTACTCATGAAACATAACTGTGATTTTCATTTTTATATTGCGCTGTTTCGTTTATCAATATCTATTGCAATTAAGCAAGAGCATCATTACCGGAAACAGACTTTAGTATAGCGATGTGTTGTATCGTTCTAAACCGTGTTTCTAGAGCACTTTCCCTTCACTGTGATTCCTGTTGATTCTGCATAAAATGTCCATGGGCAATAGCGCAACGACGCAAAATGAGTTTCACTACAAGTAATGATGTCACGTAGAATCCATTTGCAGCTTGGTTGTGAGATGGCTTATTCTTCCGTACTGCTGCTGTATGCTACTGAGGAAGGGTTTTACTGCAGTGACAGCAAGCTTATGAGGCTAACACCAAGAAACAGATTTTCAACGCAGTACAGGTGTTTCATTTTTCACATAAAATGCTTTCAAACATTGTTCCCTGAATGAAAGAGAAAAAAAAGGATAAGGAACTACTGGAAATGTTCCCTATAAAAACAATTTCTTTGACTCCATTGCTTTTTCAAAGCCGTTTCCGTTAGTCTGAATGTTTTGGTGTTCGAGCAGAATGCTTGATGATTTTATTTGACGGTAGTAGTACGTGCCTGCACTTTAAATTCGCAGGGGTTTGATTTCGTCTAATGTTTCTAGATTGAGTTAAATAGGGTATCAGTTCCTTTAGGTGCTAGTCGAGGATAAGAACTTTATTATATAGTGTGTGTGAAGTATTTTTTGAAATTTAAAAATTAAATAAATATAACGATTTATACTACCTATTTTAAACATTTGTCAAGACAACGCTGTGTATTTTTAAAGATAGACGAACTAATGGTCTTACCGAAATGAACTGTGTATACTCACCTAGTATTGTAATACGTCGATTTATAGTAGGGAGGATGATGATCGAACACGTAGTTTAGGATGGGCCCCGTGCTTTTCAGTAGCTTGCGATGTTCACCTACAGGTTTCACCACCATAGCCGGAGTGGTAGGATTAAGATTCATTGAATTAATTGTTCTTTGTCGATGCATGCTTGAAGTTGTTGCAGTTGTGAGCATATCGTTGGATGCATTATCGTGGAAATTGGGAAGAATTATGGGATTATTTCTGCTCGATATTTCCGACACAGACTGCTGTGAGTAAGAATGCCTGTGATTCGTTGTGGTTTGGTCATTGTGTTGGTGGGCTACCTCTATCTTGGCGGACTTGCTGACATCGACTTTATTATGTACCATCACAGCTAATGGGACATCGGATATGGGCCTTCGTGTGACTTGTTGGGTGGATAGAGATAAATTGGGGTCAGTTTTCTCGACTGACTCATCGACTGCCGTTGCTGATGAAACGGTGAACGATGTGAGTTCAGTTGTAGGATGAGAATTGCTTTTGTACATGTTGATGGTTTCAGTAAACAACGCTGACGGCAACTGAACAACTGTATTGAGAAATAAAAAATAGAGATTTATACATAAGCGAACACTATAACCACTGAGAGGTTAATTGGTGTATTTTTCAATGATATGATTAAATTAAATTCCTGATAAAACAGTCGGTACTACGTTATCTACTTCCTACACTTATAACCCTTTGTTAAGGGCTATTTTAACTCTCTGGGGCTTGAATGGAGCCTGATATAACAGGCTAACACCGTTACTACTTAGAAGACCGTGTTGTCCAAACAAGTGATTAACATTGTCAACATTTTTTATATTTTTTAATTTCCTAAAAACGCTTGAATTTTTTACCAAAAAGTTATTTGGTCGCTTTGTACCGAAGGATAAAAAAAGTTCGAATAAAGAAATTATCAATGTATTTTCATCAAAGTGTTATGGTTACGCATGATTCTAGTTTAGCCTTGTTACTGAATGCAATCGAACTACTGAACAATAAAACCGTTCTCCAAATAATTAAAATACGATAGCTGCAACGGTGATGCTGCTCCTGTAACAATAGGATTCGATCTTATCCTGAATGTTTGGAAAAGATCTCACTCTAATACCATTCCAGTATGAAACACCTGAGACATACTGATTGTGGAATACGGCCGTTTGCATACCGTTCTACTCAATGACCTCAAACACACACACATTTTATGGTGCTGATTCCGAAGCTGCAATTGCAGTGAAGCAGTTTTCAAGATATCGAACTGGTTCGAATTACAAAACTTTAAAATTCCCCATCATTTCTTAGCTGTAATGTTTGAATGATTTCTATTGGCAGCAGTGATTAGGTTTTCTGAAAAAATGCTACTTTTAGTTATAACGTCCAGTTTTTGAATATTGTCTGAAGTGATTTCTTACACGTTACACTCAAGTTCTTACACAAAACTTATCTTAATCTGTTGGAATGTTTGCCAGACACTGTCTTTTGTGCTATGTACTATTTGCTTTTCCTCTAGATTTTACGTTTAACTATTTTTTTTATTTCTGAAGTAACGGCCAGGCCGTATTGCTGAAACTTATCTTAAATTATTCATACAACATTACCAAGATTTTGCTATATAGCCATTAACACTAAAATATTCATCAGCGATGCGAAACGAAGAAGTATATGATAATTATTATGAACATTAAAATTGCACATACCTGTTTGATGCGTTTGCTGATGGGTTTTCTGTGAGGTTTCAAAATGGTGATGCAGAAAACGTTTCGAACCATCAGACTCAAATGTATCCTGTACTGCTTCTAGGTCGTTCAATTCCGTTTGAACTCTACTGTCAATGTATTCAGCCGCAACTATCGCATCGTTCGAAGGAGATAATATCTGTATGGGACGATCGTGAGTAATGACGTTTATGTTGTCATCCAAATTATATCCTTTCTCTCCACCTGTTATGGAAGAATCGTTGTCAGTGTCGTTTTCGTCATCCTGTGATGCATTATGTTCGTCGTAGGTATCAAAACTGTCTGACGCTCGTCTTGTACTACCTGAGAATTCAATCTGGCTGATGTTTTGTGTGTCATCTACGTACGAAGATTGGCCGAGTTGAAAATTGTCTAGCTTCGGTTGTCCCGGCGATGATACGCAGTGTGCTATCATTAGAGCTACTAAACAACATTGATACATCATGGTGTTCTCGAACGATGTGCCACATTAACGCTACTGTCTCTGCTGATAAAAGCGTTGGCCAAGTGTGAGTGAATATTTGACTGCAGGTTTCACGGCAAACATAGCATCTTCTTTCGCTTTGCTCGGTCCAAAAGCATAACTGTTCCCATGGCCATCATCGGAAATGTAGGACATAAGCAATTCTACAGGATATAATTGCATTCGCTGTTTTGCATATTCTTCACATTTATGTCGACTTGATATAAGCTTTTGAAGAAAAGTTTTTCCTGCAAAGAAATGGGATAAAAGCTGTGTTAAAGTATTTATCAATCTACACCGTCTTTTTTCACGGCTTTCACATCAATATGAAAGATTTCGGCAACGTAAAAACTAAATGGATTGCTTAAAATGTTTCAAAACATGCTTTCTCTGCATATCATATGTTGTTTTTTATTCACTACTGTTATTAACAATAAAAAGAAATACGTTGTGTTAACGTGTAGCGAAAATTAAAGCCAAAAATTTAAGCATGAAAGTTATCTTTTTTAAAATTTAAGGTTTCATAGAAACATTTCTACTTTTAACTTGTTACGATGTTACGATTATTACTTAAGTACGATTTCTTCTCTCCGTGTATTTTATTTTGCACTACACAGTGGTGAAGCTAACATATCTAATATTGCATACAAGAGGGAACACAAATATTGGATGAACACAGTTATGTTTTGATAGTAGATGGCGTATACTTCATCTGGTTTATTGATGAGAGAAACAACATCTACAAAAAAAAACTGTTAGAGGTATCGGTTGCTTTCACACTTTTTTTCAATAAAGCCTTCAAACTGATTGCTTTTCGTATCCATTCCGCTTGGCGAGAAGTTCATCATCACCAGCAACGCTGTTGTCTTTTTGGATGTTAGTCAAAACCTATTCTGTTGTAGAGCAATTCCTTTCTATTGTTGCACCAGCAGTAAACACACGTTGCCAATTTTTCAACGTTTGCCAAACAACTCACCAATTAACCTTGTCTTGTTGTAGTGAGTTGTGTTATGAAGGTTAGTTTGAAAGACTTGATAGAAGCTGTGCACAGAGAGAGAGAAGCTTTTACGCTGATTGGAAATCCGCCCGAGTGGTGTTTTTGTCTTTGAAGTTTTCGAAAAATTTCAATACCCTTGCCAAGAAAGGTGAAAAAAGCTAAACTTGTGCAGTAAGGGATTTAAAATTATGTTTTTGCATTTTTTATGGACCTTCACTTTATTCACATAACAGTTTGAATGGTTGTTTTAAATGGTTTCAAAACATCCGTGTTCCCAAACGTGTTTCAACCAACTATTTAAGTTGAGATATTAGCAGGTGTACACTGCTTTTCTCTATTTCTGGCTCTTATTTAAAGTTGCGTAGTATAGCCAAGCAGACAGTCAACTTCTCTTGTTTTATGCTATGACTATGGAAAAACGTCATGCACATCTTTGATATTGAAAAGGTTCGACATGATACCCTTTGTGTACTCTTGCGTCACATCTAGTTAGGTAAAAGTTTTGATACTGAAAATAAGGTAACATACAGCAGTTATCAGAAAAAGTGTCTTATAACTGTGATTTAAGCAAGTGATAGCACACCCATATTGATGGGAGTTTCTTGAACGCTGTTTCAGGTCTGTTCTCGAACGACGACAAGAATATCGATAATTCAAAAACCTGAATGCTTGTCTACAAGTTACAGAAGTTACATTTGACTTCTACTAGTGTGTGATTGATTCGAGGTTGAACGTGTTTGATTTGAATGCTATCATTCGTTCAATCAAGATCGTTATTAGCTTTGAGTTTCGTTTGAGAAGCAAAATATCCATATCGATATACATCAAAGGGTAAAAATACCGACGAAAATATCGTTGCCTATAAGGCAGATACAAAAATCAGATTCAATATTGAAATACTAGAGCGAGATGTGCCTTTTTCATTTTTTTCTTCATGTTTCATAACGTAAGTAAAATTAAATAAACGGTAAAAAAAGTAAATATAAATAAGTTAGAGCCAATTTTGCACTTTTCATAGACTTTTTATGGCCAATAGTCTCCCACATAACGATTTTTGTTACAACGAGAAAGTCACTGGTACGGATTAAACTCGTTATATGAGGGTATACTGGGTACTGTATATAATTACGTAAAACATTAAACAAATATTGTGACTTCAGAAGTCAAGGTCACACTGTTAGCACATAGTGATCTAGGTTTTAGAGTTCCCAAGCGCTGTTTTTCTTGTATGTTGGATTACTTGATCTATTTTTTTATTCGTGAACTTCGAGGCATTTTTTAAATTGATTCCTAACCATCCCCTAAATATACCAGGCAATACGGAGTTGTTACTTTCAACAAGCTGTACATGTTTCAATAGCTATTTACCAGCAATCCGCGTCAGAAGTTGTGATATTCAGTAGGGTTATGCAAATGAGAATTTTAACATTTTATGTAAATTTTAACGAAGGTTCACCTTAAAGTTGTCCTTTTACAGAGTCTTGGGAAATTTTGAAGTGTAACGCTAAAAGTAACAACGTCTCTGATTCCAAACTGTATAATTTAAGCGGTGTGGTTAACGAAGGTAACATACTAAAAATCTGAATGTTTCTTCATTTAAGGCATTTCGTGGCATGTTTCTAGTAGCTTGGTAGATCCAGAGGTATAGACGAACAAATGTAAGAAAAAATCAAATGGATCAAATAGTATAAATAATGCATAATTTAAGATAAATTTAGTTTCACAAATAGCTCTTAGGATAACGATGACGATAGCTAAAAAAAATATTAAAAATTATATCAGTTTGAAATTTGACATGATTTTCGACTGTGGATCATGAAACAACTGGAATATAAGGAACATTAAAGTGACGTTGGGTGCTGCATAACCTTATAAAGTTTGATTGTAATACATTTTTTATTCCAGAGTTACGACTATGCTGTATTGTTTACAGTAAACTTTGAATAACATTTTGAATACTTGTGCCCTTGCTTAATAAAATGAGATCTATGCAGAACCGGAGGGAAGCATTGTGAAAGAATGCATTTAAAAACTCATCCATTTACCCGAACCAAAAGATTCACTAACTGTTGCAAATCCTTTTCTTGACTCATCTTGGCTTTTAGGATAAGAAACCCTCTTGTGATGGCATGTTTGTCATTGTTTATGTTATTTTAAATAAGTTAATAAATCCTTATTATTAATTCTAATGTGCGTAAAAACACACGTAAAAAATTTGTATAGTAATCAATAATTTATTTTCTAAGTATATAACTAAATATGAATCAGAACACGAGAATAGCATTGCTAAGTGCATAATATCTTACATCGATTTCTCAAAATGTACAATGTTCAATAAAAGCATTTGGAATACAATGAAAAGCTTTTTGTGAAAGAAGAAAACATTGCAATTTCGTTCGGCTGGTTTTGGTCTCCAATAAATCACTCACAGATTGTTGCTTACGGACGTTTCTTTTAAAAGCTTCCCAAGCCTAATGAAGACTGCACACTGAGATCGAATGTGCTTTGTACAAAGGGGCCATACCAAGCAGATATAATTGATGGATGTGGCCGACGTGTCTGAAGTCTTCATTCATCTTATGTGCTGGAACAACTTAACTCGGTCCGTGATTAATGCTGGTTACAAACGGTATATGAAGATACTTTTAACTAAAATAGAAATATATCGTATGGTAAAAAACTATTACGGTAACAGAAGAAGAATAACATTTGCTAATCGAAACTGATGGCAAAATCTAAAAATATTTGCTATTTCTTATGAGTTTATTTTTTTATGTATGAAACACTAGGCAAGCGGGTCTATCTTGCTAGAGAGACTAACAATGCTGTTTTACAAATGTTTGCACTCTACAAAGTGAAGGTTTAAGAAAATTGGTTGGTTTACTATCACAATCCTAGACAAAATGAAATTCATGCACTCACAAATCACCCATCTGTTAAACAGTTGTTATTCTTTACTACACAATGGAGATCGTTGGAGCAGGAATTATAGATTGCATGTAGCTTTATTCCTGCAGGTATTGTACTAGCATAGATAATTACTATTCTACTAACTATTCCAAATCATTAGGTAACCAATAATGTTCTTTATTAGTTGTAGTGAATGAATGGTAATACTGAAAGATCTGCAACGTTGATGTACATTTTGACGAATGCGATGAAACGCATACAACACAGAAACAAAAAAAAAATGTTGCTTTGGTGTTGGTAATTTTTTTTCATTGTAAGCTTTTCTCAACATTCTTATATATCTGGTAACAAAAGTAACCCCAAGCTATTCTTCTCGTATTTTATGACTTTCGTGCATCGTGAAATCGGTCCACTTCACTATGATTGCGCATCCCTCAGCGATTCCGCTTTCCTTCAAAGACAGACCATGAAAGACCACCCGGCGTTGATTGCTATAATATTCATGGGATGCTACATTTTCACACTTCTCTGTCGCCATCTCTGTTGCCTTGCTCTGTGCGAGTGTTGCAAAGAAAATAAAGGAAGGGAAAAAAGGAACCCTGCTAGAAGCCGTACTTTAAGTGTTTAGTTAAATTATTCCGAAAAGTGAAAAGTATCTACACATTGTTGAGAAGTTGTACTGCTGGTGAGAGCTTTCTCATACTGTGTTAAGTACGAGCGTAAGCAGCAGCGAAATACTGAGTGAGTGTTTTTTCATCCAACAAAGGGTGTGTGTTGCTCATTACCTACATCAACAAGTGCCGTCGGCGTTCGATATGATAGCAAAAAAGATTGTTCTACCACAAGGGTTTTGTCACAAGAATGAAAAATGGGATTTACAACATGAACACTCTAGGAAGAGATGCACTTAAATATGAGCTAAATAGTTTTTATTTACACGTGCATCATTGAACATGAACTCCATCGGATGTTTTAGATAGAACAAAAAATAATTACAAAATAAACCAAATGAGAGCTATGAATATTATGCTTTAGAATTATGAACATAAAAGTGTCTTTTCGATAAGTGATGAAGGGTCAATGTTGATCTTTTTATCAACACAATCAGAAGGACCACTTAGTTCGTGGAACAGGCTTACAATTGGCCTAAATCATCTCGAATTATAATCGGAATAAATAATACAAACACACCAGTACCTCTATCCCACAGGTCAAATCAAAAGTCCCGGCTGGGGATTGAAGATGATGATGAAAAAAGGGAACGGTTCGGTGGTCTCATGGGTTGCGGCGTAGGCCTGTTTCGTACGATCAAGCACGACGTTGCATCGAATCCCATTCGAACCGCTCTTGCTCCCCATACGCAGGATTGACTATCCTGCTATGGGTACACTAAGTCACAACCCCAGGAGTTACAACCGCAGGATTAACAATCTTGATATGGATGGGTACACTCGCTCACAACCACAACCAAAGCACATTGGTGTTCTGGTTAGGCCTTGACCCTACAGAGGTTGGTGTACCAAGAGGTCTTTTAAAAACGTATTGTTTAAGAAAATTGTGCTTTTTACGTTTAATAAGTTCTCGTGATGCAGCAGACTACTATAATGTACAAAATGTAAGGTATAGTATTATCTAGCCAGTCCAACTAGAACTCAACATATCCTTTCACACACGTATTTCAAATCCGTCAAATCGTATGTTGGATTTGGCCACTACAAGAACAAATGCAGTCTGTTACTTTTAAATTTGTTGAATTACCAGAGCACTAATGCTAACCAACCAGAGCGCTTATGTGCTTTAGATTTTTTGAATATGTGCATCCCTAGTAAAATAGTCATTTCTGCATAAGGCGGTTATGATTCAGTCAATTTTATAGCAGGGTAGTAAATCCTGCATACAAACCGCACTGAAGTTCAGAATTCAGTCTTTCACCATGTTGCAAAAAAAGATGCAGCGAAACAAGACCACCCACCATATCTGATATAAGGTATATAATTTTTTAGTGTTGGAAGTCGTACAATTTCAATTAACACAAGCTAACATAGTGTCAAAAGCATGTCCTTAAAATCCTTATATAAAAAAAAAACACCTATAGCTAAAAATATACACCACAACGATAAAGAGTTTTGTCCAGAGGATCCAGAGTGATTCCAAGAAGACGGAACAAGTTTACTAATTAATTTACCGAACCATTCTCGCTCCGAAGGTCCGATCGATTGGCTCCGTGTAGCAACGAACTCAGGAGTCGTTTGGTAAAGAATCATGTTAGACTTTTGCCTTAGAGCTTGTAAATCCTGAACTCTTCTTGATTGCCTCATTGCGGACTTTGCAGTAACAGAAACAGCAGGGCTGGAATTGATTTAATTAGATTTTTCGTTTGTTTGGTCGCACCGTTCTTTACCGGAGTAGGTGTACACACGTATAGGAAAGGTTAATGTTGAGGTAGTGATGAAAAAAAAAAAACAAGCTGAATGGTTGCTTGGTTTTGGACGTCTTACACCTTTTTTTGTTGGTCGATATTTTACATCTATATTCATTATGTGTACAGCAAGGTTGGGCTGACGGTAAACAGAACATAACTGACCGGAAAGCTAGCCCACATATTGATCAACATTAAATCCCATATAAGTGGTCAGCGGTCAAGAGGAAGACAGCCGTTTACTCGTACGTGTCATCTATCATATAAGATTAGCTTTCCACTGTCTAAAGTCATCAGAGAAGCAACGGTATCGATAAGAACGAAGAGAGAAAATTGAGTTTAGGAATGATTGATGACATGTGAAAATCGCGCTACTTTTTCTTTTATTCATTATTGTGAAATTTACAAACACTTTTCGTTTAAAATAAGTTTACGAAAAAATACAATGATATGATTTTTTTTCTATCAACGTAACGTGCTCGACAATTGCTGTATCTCTGAATGTTTGCTTTATCGCACATTATGTCTGAATGTATTTCTTCTTTTTAACGTTTCAAAATTGAAGTACGCCTGTCAGTGTAGGAAACATGTTACAATTCAGCTATCTTAGAAAATGTAACATCATCATCTGTAACATGTGACAGAAGTAATCAGTGTTACATCCACGCCGTTCGACGCGAATGCCATCAGAATATCGAATCAGCCTTAGCATACGCAGTTGGTGTTTCTTGTTTTGTTCTTTTATTTTTGTATCCTAATCATAGCGCTCGTCAGTGACAGTTGCTGGATTATTACACATTCCAGGTGGAATGATTTGTGATTTGAAGGAGAAAGTATATGTGATGCACTTAAATACTGTATTATTTTATATTTTAATTTTTTTGATTTAAAGTAGGATGTTTGAGCCTTATATTTCTCATATTTACGATTACTAGTAGATACAACGATTTATGACTATACATAATCAGTATTGTGTCTTTACTACTTTGCTCCTTTTATTTTAACAATTAAAGTTGACAAAGAATAAGGCTACTTGGACGGCTCGGTGGTCTCATGCGTAGCGGCGTAGGCATGTTTCATACGATCTGGACCGACATTGCATCGAATCCCATTTGGACCATTGCTGCCCCTCATACGCAGGATTAACAATCTTACTACGGATGGGTACACTCAGTCAAAGAAAGAGCCAAAGCACTGAGGTGATCTGGTTAGGCCTAGACCCTACTGGGTTATTGCGTCACCCAAGAAGAAGAAAAATAATTATCCGAGTCTTGGAGTGCATTTACAATCTTTATACTATTACTTACTTACTTATCGGGTGCTTGAACCGTTTCGCGGTCTTGGTCTGCTGCAACAAACTCCGAAACCGCTCACGGTCTCGCGCCGTCGTCTACCAATCCGTAATCTCTGCCATCATGGCTGATTAGTTCAAAAATATATAAAAGGTTAACGACGACATTGTTTAAATTATTTTGGCCCGACGAGACACGTTGTTGTATTGGAATATCTATACACCCTTTTTATTAAATCTGCATAACAATGAGGCTTCTAACAACGCTAGACAAAAGGCATAATTTTACAGGGTGTATTTGTCAAAACCTTTAACAATAACAACAAAGCAGTTTCGAGAAACTGTGAAACTGTGAAGTTAAAAAGCAAATTGAACGAGCAATTGTGATCCGATTTCAAAAGAATTTAAGTATGTTGAATTTCAATTATTTTACTACATCATACGCTCGATATGGTATCAATGGCTTAAGTAAAGAAACAAAGTACAAAAATATTTTTGGCAACATTTCATCAATCTCATGAGCTAACTTTTTCATTTCAAAGGCAGTTTTTTGGAAATTGTTTGATAATTAAATAATCCAAAAATAATTTTAGAAGGGACTTGGCATGGTTTTAAAACATTGCACAAAGATTTAAGAACACAATAATTTCCGCGACAATAAAGCCTATGAAAGGACTTTGTATTATTTTAGTTAGGAAAAGAGTTGCATTTCAGATAATTTAGATATCACTTTTATATCAAATCAGATAATCAGATATCACTTTTATAACTACAGTGTTATTTTTAAATTATTGGCTCAATTTAGTTACACAAAGCTACTACCAGGCTGTATTACTTGTGTATTCAATCTATATAAAAAGAAAAGCTATTTTACAGGCTAACCAAATATTCTGAAGAATGTTTCATTGGCGTTATCATGGTCATGACTGATGATAAGGTGCATTACCATTGTACAGGTTTAAACGTCTGAAGGCCGGATGTCGAAAGTTGATAAAAACCGGAAACAGGAAATTAATGGAAGTTTTATGATTGTTTCAGAAATGAAAATTGCTGCGGTTATGTTCGATGTCTGTGCGCACGAACGTTGATCATGATGTTGATGGCCAATAAAATTTAACATCTTTTCATGCCAATCTCTATGGTTTCGCTTCCAAATAGTAAGCGATCGGGGCAATGTGCTTGAATCATTATAGCAATAAAGAGAGCGTGTTATTTTAATGGACCTCGAATTGGCCTGCCTATCTAGACAGCACAATAAAGCATGTTGCACAAATTAAAAAAGACAATGGTTTGTTACTTTAACAAGTACGCACAAGAAGTGAATCTGACCTTGTGTAAATTAGCAACTTTAAGCAGAACCACATACGTTTCAAAACATTCATGAAGGAAAAACAGTTAACACTGAATAATAGACATCTAGTTTTTTGATTATTTAAGATGCACAACATTATTATGTATTATTACATGTGTTGTATAACAGCATTACTCATAAAAATAGTTTTATAGATTAATATCTTAATCGTAGATCATTTAATTTTTATTAAGTTATAAAATTTTTGTTGTTGTTTTTATCTTTTTATTTGTTATTTATTTGCCCTCTAGGGCTAGACAAAGAAAAATTTAAAACAAAATCCCCAACCTTTTCTTATTTGATATGTCAGGTTCGGTCGGTCGGTAAAGGTATATCTGAGTGCTTTGCTGTATGAAACTGTTGACATAAATTACAGAATATCCATATACATAATGTTGATATGGTATCAATTAAAATCACCAAGTGTTATTATGATACGTAAATCACGGATTTGAAGCCGAAATATCCCTAAATAGTAACATTAGAATTTAAATCGTTTTCTTGAGGGAATTTCCACCAAAAGGTTGCTGTACAGGGGTACGGGTAAAGACATGCGAATGACTCTTAATTTGTGAATTAGGTTCCTTGCCATGGCAAATTTGCCAAAACGTACCACTTAGTGTTGGGAAATGAGCAGTACTGAGTCTCGCTCACTCGCCTCACCAAAAAGAGCGAGAGTTCTGCTGCTTCCTTAGCTGAGATAGCTTTTTTTAGTTGGGAAAATTTCTGATTTAGAAAAGTTTTCGTAAGGCAATCAATACTTATTTGGCTGTTACTGTAATTTGATTTATTCATGATCGTTCTGCGAAATATTTCAATATTGTTTTTTCATCTTCATATGAAGCAAGCAAATGGTCTACTCCTCCTACTCTTTGAGGCATTTTTTTAAGTTCATTTAATTAATGTGTTAATGGCTAGTGAGAAAGAGGCAGCTCTGTTTTCTTCTGTGTGATTAAGCGTATGACACCTTCTCTGCTCGCGAGCAAAGAGGTAGCTCTTTTCTCGCCTCACTTGGATGAGCATACGCTGCTCCTCCACTCATTAAATAGAGTTAGTTTTTCACAACACTAGTACTAGTGCCGTAGTATCAGAAAAAGTTATCGAAAACTGAAGGTTTTTTTAACGGAGTTAAAACGCGCAGCAACAAAACCGAGGAAAACTAAAAGAACCTTTTTCTCCTACTTGAACTTTAAGTCATGTTATGTGTACACTGTGTCACAGAAAAGGCCAAAGCATAGTATGCCTTGACCTTACAAGGGTTGTTCAAAATGCAAGCATTTCTGTATATTTCTGTATTCACTTAGTGTATATAATCAGATTTTAGGATATCACACACGCACAATGAAATTTTGTTGCTTATGTTTTATTTATCCAATGTCCAATACCATCGACAACTGTATGATTTGTACATGTTTTATTTTAACATATTTTTCCCAACCTTAATAGGTTCTCAGCCCAACTCATTTCTAAGAAAACTAACTTTGTCTTCATTCTGATTGAGTCATCTTTTCTAGATTGCTTTGAATATTGAATTTGCCATTTAAACATTATCCAGTATCTACAGGCGACGAGGTTAAGCGGTTATTGGAATTTTTCATCGTCAATGCAACACTTTGAAAGGCCAACACTCCCCAATATAATTTACTCGAAAGATTGCGAGTATATCCTGCCACCCTAAGATATGCTTACCATGAGTACTGCTTTCAAAAGACGGTTTCGTCTTAACTTTAACACAAGCCCAGCTACGAGTTCAATTTGGAGCGGGAAGCTACGGCAATGAGTTCACTACTCCCAAGGGGATTCTCATTTCCTTTCTTCGCCGAATATTATCTGCAAAAACCCCATATTCTAAAAAGGCACTGTCTATTGAATTTTGCTTTTCGAAACAGCGCATTACGAGGGAAGGTGAGTGTATCGGAAAACGTTTTACGTATCTTGGAAAATCAAGCGATAAGAAGCTTGCTTTCTATCATAATGAGTTCGAATGCTCATAGTAACGCAGTCCGCTTTCGGAATGAAGCTTGTCAGATAACACGTTTTGATAAACCGGTTCATTAGCTGCGAGGAACCTTTCTTTTTTTTTAAATAATTTTTTTTAGAACTTGTAACAAAATTATTTAGGTCCAAATAGTGCTATCGTTTGGCTATTCGAGTATTAACAATTCTACATTGATTTAGATCACCATAGTTTGTCGATTTGAGGTGATTCCTAGATTCCTAGAACCTGATTTTATGTATTATTATCTTATCGTTGTGCTTAAATTGGTAATTTTATTGTAGAGATGGTATTAATGGAGAGCAAGATTTTTTTTTATTCGTGCATAGTTGTTTTAGATAAAAAGAAACACGATAACTGTATTGATATGAAATCAAATTCAAATTCCAAAAAGAAAATAGAGAAGATCTTAAAAACTAAAGACCCATCAGTCTATTGAGAAAAGATTTGGCAAAATAATACTATAATTTTACACCACCAAAAACAAGCGATTTGTTTACAATACACACTGAAGTATATTTCTAGAATGTTATTTTAACTACAAAGCAACGTCAAGGCCGTATTACTTAGCTATGTAAAAAGTACAGGCATAATCATAGTCTCCACTATCGCAAAAAATTTAAAAAATGCATAAATTTAGTAGAAATAAATTTTGCGTAACAAATATACAGCATAAAACGATAATAATAGGTTATAGATGAATTATTGCTGAATTATGCCACTTTTTGTGAGGTAATAGCAAGATAGTAAGCGATAGCTTATGGTGAGACATTCTGAATGGTTTTCAAACTATGGCCT